>ML833425.1:0-14373 GCA_009831015.1 Picea engelmannii
TTTGGAGGAAGCCTGGGAGGGAAAAACTCAATGGAGATTAACCTGACTAGTTAGGCCACATTAATCACCTGAGATGAAAAAACCCTCGATGAAAGGAACTCCCCTGATGTCAACATCCAAGGTACCTGACCTAACTATGATCCGCGCAGACATTATTACATTATATACCCTCGCAGGGGTGCGGAGATCCCGTTTACAAACATTTAAGTGCTGGTGTATAAAACACCCAGTAGAACCATCTCTGTCTCTGACATAGAATAATCTTCATGATACATGAGTTGACCTCTGTGCTAAACAGGCGGTCAACACCTTCTTTGCACTCGCCTTTGTCTGTCCCTTTTGCTCTGGCTTCTCTGTCGCTTTCTTCTTTGCTCCACTCTCTTCAGTGAACAGTAGATCCACACGCTTTTTATGTTCGCATGCATCCCAAGTATCCTCCTTGGACTGTGGCAATCCTAACTAACTTGGCAACTCATTTATAATCTTTCCCACGATCCTTCGGGCTGTTCTTGTTCGTCATTCAGGAAGATCCCCAAAGATATTCTCAAATTTGGTATGCATGCGATATATTCTAGATCCTTTGTGCGTCGTACAAAATTGGGTTGACGCGCACGCCTTATTCCTTTGGCTTAATTCCTTGTATTTTCATGGGCACACTCGCAGTATTGATTTGTGGCACACGTGCAATTAACCCAAAACCTTGGGTGCCAACAAAGGTCACAGATCATATTTGAGATTTTCAACATATTTTCTAGACTCTCATCCTCTTGTTCGAACTTCAAGAATTCTTCTTTTGGGTCTATAGCTCTACAAAATACACAATATTTGTCAAAGAAGGCTTGTTTCATCTCTTTCTAGGTCTTTATTTAGTCTCCCTTCAAACTCATAAACCATTTCATTTAAGAATCCTTAAAGTAAGCAAAAACAATTTCATCGTTTTTTTGTCTTTGACATGATCGTAACCCCAAAATATGACTTTGAACTCAAATAAGAATGTGCCAAGTTGTCATACCTTTTTAAATAGCACAACAGTACAGCATTAGGTGGGATAACTTTTCATTTTCCAATGAAGTCATCACTCATTGGAAACACTATAGGAAGGGCCATCTCATTTGTGTTGTTCCTTGAGTTGTTCCTTGTGTCCACCATCTCATCCAAAATCCATATGCATTCAAAGGATCTAGCGAAGTCAAAGATGTCCTCCTCCTCACTAAGATGATGTGACACTTTGTCGAATCTTCAAATTTGTGTTAAGCTCTTCGATGTCTTGGAAAGTTGGGAGGTGCACATACTTGGCAAAGGCACCAAAAATGTTAGGCAAATCTTGGACTTCGAAATAATTCACTAAAAAAATAGATTTCTATAGCTCTACCAACATGTCAAACCCAAGAGTATACACTTCTAACGTTGCTTTCAACTCTCAACCTTCTGAAGGAAATGTTAAGATATATTTTGGTTTTTTAATAATGTCATTCCTAAGAAATCGATATCATCTATCTACTTCAAAAAATAAATATTATTGCTTCTATGCTAAGTCTACCCACATAACTTCATAAATCTAAATGTTGAAAACCGAAATGAATACTTGTTGAAATTACAAATGGAAAACATTGAAAACAAAGAACAAACCCAACGCAAAACATTTTGAGATCAACTAGAAAGAGAGAGAATTGAATGGAACCAACCAACAACCCCGAAAGTTGCACAAATAGAAGATGAACCAGCACTACTTTGCAAGATAAAAGAGCACAAGTGTGCCATATATATATATATATAGAGAGAGAGAGAGAGAGCCATCGCCATAACCATCAAAATGGAGCACAACACTTTATATGGTGGTTGTAGGATAAATAATGAATCACTTGTATAAGAGATCCATATGATCAAGATGATGTTACAAATGAGAGGTGAGTTGTGTATTTATAAACAAATCAAGTGGTAGGACACTTCCCCCCAAGAGGCTTATGGACCCACTGTGATGACTAGATACTCAATAATAATGATTACAAAGTGAGGCCAGCCTTGGCCTCAATTAATGCTTACACCATCATCTCAATATCCCCCTTAAGTTGAGGAGGCCATGGAGAGGAAGGATGAATACAAATGAAAGAATGGGTGTATAGATACCCAACTTGAATATAGGTTAGCCTTAGCTAGGATACAAAAGTGAGTGGGATTATGGATATCCAGCTCAAAATAGAGTCAGCCCTCTTCTCAACATCCCCCCTTAATCTGAACAGGAGGCCTCGAAGAGAAGGCATTGCATCATAACTTCCCCCCTTGATGTTAAATGTGGGCCATATAATGAAGATATAATCCCCCATGAATGCCATATCTCCACACCAACACAATTCCACGACCTGATGAAGGTGGCCTCTTGTAAAAGTATAGAAGAAAGATCCACTGAAACATGTTAATTCCTTGAAGGTACAAAAAGTGGCTCAAGCTATCCTTGAAAATGGAGCTGTCGAATATCATACATCCAAAAAGGACCAACATCATAATATGGAAAGAAGTGATCTACTGTAATAGGTTGACACCCATTGATCTATAAAGTTTAAACCACCTTGGATATTCCAATGGTCGGCTCACCAAAACAACTTTGAACTTCTATAATGGGCCTATGCTTAATTGATGAACTATCTTTTTGTATTTACTATTTTTAACACTTTAGCAGAAATAAAAACACTACATTCAGATTGCATAACTACTGCGACATATGAAATAGACTACAATAGCAAAGACACACAATGGAACACAAATATTTACCCTAGAAAGACATACGGTAAAATCAGCATTCAATGAAGGAATGTGCCTTCTGTCTTCTTATATTATGGAGATTACAAAGATTTCCAAGCTTACTGTGAAGCTACGAGACACTATGGTCTTCTATAGTCCTCTACAATATGCTTATGTCTCAATGCTCTGATAAAATCTCCACACTCAAGCTCAAACTATGGAACAAAAGGCCACTAGTAAAAAGGTGAACCCTTTTCTCTCCTCCTGCTAGGTTTTTGATAGCTAGAATTAGGGTTAAGTTTAGGGTTTTGAAACCCTATTGGAAACTCAATGATGATTTTAGAAATCTCTAGGACTCCCACATGTTACTAATTCCCCATACTCAAAGTATGGTGAGCTAACATGGGTCACCACTCGGACATGTGGGGAATATTTGGACTATTACATTGTTGGGGCCATAACTTTTGCGTAGGAACTCTGTTTTAGGTGCACTATAGCTCGTTGGAAATATCGCAACGAGAAGAACAATTTCCACCCTGGATGAGAAAAGCCTACAACAACCGCCATCCGACACTATGCCCAAAAATGTTATTTAAAAACCCGCAAATGCGTACCTAGAACATCAATAAACATCATCTCTAAGATGTCCCAAATTTCTAATCTCTCTCATCTAGAGCATCAATAAATTCATATGGTACCTATGTAGATCCATTTCCGATCACTCATCTGTGAAATAATAATCTATAAAAAATAGTGGGACAGATTCTGCAAACTTGTGAGTAGAAACTCCATCAAAGAAGGTGAGGCACGTAGCAACCCCTCAAGAATTAGTGGTCATAAGCCCACAAATGTCACTATGAACCAATGGCTGAGAATCATCCCTTGCATCACAAATAAACCAAAACATCCACTGTAAAATCACCAACTCCTGGAACATAAAGAACATCTCCAATTGTGATGGGGTTGATAATGATATCATCACAACCTAGAACAAGTAAGGCCCAATATGCAAAGTGCACTGTAAAAAGAGTCCATCCAGTCCAAGAACAACGTAGAGGAAGCCTTCTTAAAGTCTTCAAAAGATCTGCTAAAAGACCCAAGGAAAAACTAATCTAAAGAAAGGTTTTAAACCTTAACAAATAGATGATCCAAAAACCCTAGTTCCACATCTCTTAGGGCAATTCCACTAGCCAACAATCTTTGGATGAGATGCAAAGAAAGGTGATCAGAAGCCTTGATTCCGTAGTCAAAAAAAATGGTCATATGCCACCAATGAAATAGCCTCAGATCAGCTATTGAAAGTAGGGAGGATGATCTGAAACCTTGATTCCATAGTCAAAAACAACAATAATGCCACCAACAAAATATCAGATTTGCTGCTAGAAAAATTCCCGAAATAAAACAGCAGGAAACCCTAATGCACTCCAATCCTATGCAAGTAGACACATAAAACAAGCTTAAATAGCCTTACATAAGGTGCCCTACTCCAGCCAATAAAATCACCATGAAGAATCAGCCTCTTATGGGAAAATCTGTAAGTAGCATAAAATCAGCCCTAAATTGACCTCTGTATCTGTCAAAAAAAAGTACCAAACAGCCAGCAGATAAGGCTCTCAACAGCGACACCCTATTTGGCTAAGAATATAACAAAAGCAGCTCCAAAGGCATCAAATGGGCTGATAAAAGTGCCCTCTAGCAACTAATTTAATTATCAATAATAAAACAGCAATAGAGCAAACCCTCAAATAAGGGATGATCCGGAAAGAAAAGGTTCAACAGCCCGTAGGTGATTGCCACTAGTCAAAAAACTTTGAATCGGTGATTGAAGTGAGCCCTTGACAGAGGGTTTAAACCCTACAGAAAACCTTAGGAACTCTAAACAAAGAAAGAAATTCGAAAACCCTAGATCTGCAACCGTTGGGGCAATACCTCTAGCCAAAAATCTTCAGATCATGTGCACTGAATAGAGTAAGGGAGGTTCATACCAATGTGAAACCATGTTGAGATCTACAAGAAAGAGAGAGGATTGAATGGAACCAACCAGCAAAACCCTAAATATGCACAAATAGAAGATGAACCAGCACTAGTGCACTATAGAGAGAGAGAGTGTGATACCCATAACCATCAAAAGAGAGCACAACACTTGATATAGTGTCTGTAGGCTAAAGAGTGAATAACCTGTATAAGAGATCAAGATGATCAAGATGATGTTGAAAATAAGAGATAAGTTGTGTGTTTATACACAACTCAAGGGGTAGGGTGCTTTCCCTGAAGGAGGTTATGGGCCCACTAAAATAGTAAAATGACTAGGTTATCCTTAACCACCTAGGAATATAATAAATGAGTGTCAACTAGGTCAGCTTTTAGCCAAACCTAGAAACACAATAATAATGATTACAAAGTGAGGTTGGCCTTGGCCTTAAGTAAAGATTGAACCATCGTATCAACAAAACATTGAGAGGAAAGAGGTAAATTGCCCCTTGTCACAGTGGGAGCCTGTCCAGTTTAAACTTTATAATCCAAGCAGATGCATGCACGTCAAGACAGTAATTCCACACTTTGGTATTAAGCATCAAAAACATAAATTTGAAACCTGTCCTTCTATGGTTTCTAAGGTGGAGAGGGAGAGGATTAAACAGTGAAAAAGTTCAAGAATCATGTTGTTACATTATATCCCTTTGTATTGATGCCCTTCCATTAAGATTAATTAGTTACAACATTAACTTAAATCAGCCGAACCACTACTTAACTCCACCTATCTAAAAGTGAAGGTGAGTATACAAACTATACAAAAGCCTAAATAATCAACAGATTAGACCTATATAGCTCAAATACAAGTTGCGGTGTGAAAACTCCTGTTGTGAATCATAATGGAGCTCTAGTACTACATGAAGACATGGAAAATCAACAAAACATCAGCCCATGATCAGTCATTTTACAGGCTTATCATATTTCACAGAATCATTCACAATTGATAATAAGGTGTCTATAAAATCTAGAGTGACTTCTTTCCAATTCAAAAAACTGCTGAAATCTAGAAATACAGATGCCCATTTTCCTGCTAAATCAACTTTGATGCTTTACAATATTCATACCACTGATAAATTCACATATCCATTACTTTATTGTTCAAAATTTCCAAATACTCTCATTACTATATTATTTGTATACTGTGGTAATTACTATTCTTGACAACAATATCATTAAAAGTGGGATTATAATGTAACAAGAAAGAATGAAAAACGTACCTGTGGATATGAGTATAAAAATATGTACCACCAAGCACCAATCAAACATGCAACAATTGTGGTCAATGTTATTGATTGGAAGACAATCCAGCTGCCACTAGTAGCTAGAACTCCTGTGAGGAAGATTGTCCATGGCTGGCACCTTCATGTGAGAATGACAATCCAGAGGTTAGATATACTTCAATTGGATTATTTCCTTGAAATTAGTTTCAGAAAAAATACAACACAATTAGGAGTAAAATATATTTAATATGACCTAGTTTGTAAAGAGAAACAACTGTGCTGTACTAACAATATAACGAAACAATTCTGGAGCCATGAGGTTACCATTTGAATTTAAATTTGACTTTCGTGCAAAGTGAGGATGCAAGTTGCTTTAGCACTACATTCTGTTTACTAACCACCCTCTGAGTCACTAAGGGAGGAGGCAAGACTCAACTCACCCTTAAAATTATTCAAGTCCATTTTGAATGATTTGACTAATGGGTATTATCTAGACAAGTGTAAAAGTTTCCTAAGGGTGCAGACACAGGTTTAAGTGCCACAAACATTTTGCATGATGGAGGTCTACAAAGAGCAGATACCATTCCTGTGGTAGAGTTAACTCCAGATGCTCTTAAGTCATTCATTCTTAGAACGACAGATTCATCCCTTAGATACAGATTCATATGGATGTAACCCAATTTCAGAATCCTGAGAGTGGGTAGATAAAAATTGGAGTATTGTGGGATCAGTGCAACTAACATTAGCAGGAAGGGCATATTTTGTTGCTAATTTTGTCAATTGGGGGATTGAAAGAAAGTATTTGACCTATTTTGCTCAATTGAGGACATTAATATAATTTTTTTCTAATATAATTTTTTTCTTACTTTCTTCTTTTAAGGAGAACCTTGGCTGTTAGATAGGGGGGCCTTTATTGAGATGTTGGGATATAGGTTTTTAACCCTGCATTTTATTCAACAACAGCTCCATACTAGACAAGAATTTGTTTTCTTCCCCAAGAATTCTAGAATGAAAAGTCTTTCAAAGCTAGAAGAAACAGATTGGGAAAGTTTGAAAATGCCAGGGATGACCACTCAAAACAGGAGTTCCACATATTGTAAGATATGCACAAAATTGTGTAATCTCCCAATTCTGACAATTCATTGTGACGAGGATAAAGGTTTTATGTAATAAAGTGGCATCCTAATGTTGTCTATGGGATCTGAAGGTCAAGGACGAATTATGAGGACATGCGATATATCTTAAGTTACTTTGAACATGTAATCCACCTTGGGAAAAGCCAAGATTCTGATGTGTATAGAAGGTAAAGTGAATCCATTTTTTTTTGGAAAAATAAATAGAAACGGAGCTTATTGATTTCACAAGGTTGGACAAAGGTGAGTAACCATCCACCCTATCTCCAAAATGCAAGTTGAAATCCATAAAGAAAGAACTCCTTGGAGGAAGTGTGCCACCTTGTCCTCAAGTCACTAACCCACTACCATCCCATTACTAGTTTGCCTGAATGACATCGACTTCCCTATAAATACATGTTCAAGGGAAGTGAAGGGATGATAAGAGACTTGCATTGAGACTTTATTGGAGCGAAATACATGTGAAGCTAGAGCACTATTGTCTACTATGAGCAGAGGTGACATTGTTGTTTTTTGGTTCTTCACTCTATGGTTTGAGACTCGGGGCAATTTTCCATGCTTGATACTAAGGAAGTTATATCTGCAAGGAGATGGCAATAGACGATGGTTGCAGGAACTTATTGTTGTAGATTGGATAAGTAAACCAACCTGTAATAGTGTGTGAAGATTTTGGCTTGTAACTGTGTGTGAAGAGCCAAGTAGGAATAGACTCGGAACTGTGTGAAGGATCACACCTGAAACTGTGTGAAGGATCAACCTTGGAACTATGTGTGAAGAGTTAATACTTAAATCTTAAACTATGTGTGAAGGGTCAGGCCTCATTGTATGAAAGGCTAGTAAAGTGTGCTACAGTAGTAGCAGTTTCCTTCCTAGTGAGAGGTTAGAGAGAGTTTGTAAGTGTAAATCCATCGTGTATACCCCGTGGAATAGTGAGTACCCTGTGAATAAGTGTAGACCCTGATTCAATCAAATCTAGACCCTAGCTTAGGAGTGGTATTTTCAGCCTTCTCTTTCTTTGGGATCTACTTGTCCCGTTCGAACTAAGATAAGGAACATCCACCCCCTTATTCTATTGCCCACCCACATTGAGTTAATGATTTTCTATTTCGCTGCGCCAGCAGGACCTCAAGTTCACTATGGGGCCACCGACCAATGATGCTTAGGTAGGTCTGCAAAGATTTAAGAGAAGTTGCAGTATGGTGTGAAAGGGAAACCTTCATGTTGAAGAGATGAAGGTAGAGATAAACTTTGAAGAGTTGAAGCTGAAGTTGTAAGTGAATATCTACGGCAAGGTAGTGATCCTCTATTAGCAAATTGGTTTTGTAGCTTCTTGTTGAAGATGTGTATTACATGGGTGTAATGTTCCTGACTTGCCTAATCTAGGAAAAGCTACTGGAATATGGGAGCACTGCGAAATCAATGGATGCGTTGGGACTATGGCAGCTCTGACAGTAACTGCTGGAAGTCTGGAAAGTTCGCCCTGGGAGCTATACTTCTCGGAATGGCCTAGAAACAGTCCCAAATGATGCGCCCTGCTCTAGTCCTCAGTACTGATATCTGTTGGACCCCTCTGCTGATGAATCTGGTCCCCGGATGGATACCCCTGGGGGAATGCGCCCCTCTTCTTCTGGCAAAATGCGTCCTAGTGATTCCACCATCGGAATCAGATGAGATATGTCTCAAAACGACCGCCTTGGTCTACTGGGAAATGGGTTGGAAGGGTTTCCCTGAATCTAGTCTGATGCTCGCTCTGGAACCCCAAATATGCCCGCCAAAAGTGTCGCACGTCCAAGTCTGGAAAATGCGTCCCAGTTGATTCCTCCGTCGGAATCTGATGAGGAACCAGGAAAAAAATGCGCCTTGCCCTCCTCTCAAATGGGTTGGAGGGAAATCTCGGAATTCTCCCTGGATGGGATAAGTCAACTAAAAACCCTCTCAGAAGTTGCGCCCTCACTCTGGATGAATGTGCCCTTGCTGTTGAACACTGTGTAATTGTTGTTGAAGAATGATGGAAGACCTAAATGATCTTCCCAGTGACTAGGGTGTGTCTCTCAACACCGAAATCAACCACTGGTGTCTTCCTCCTGGAATCCACTGAACTATCTCTCCTGAGATGCGCCTCTTCTCCTCAATGACAAGTCATAATCTGCATAATGATGAATTTGGTCACTGACCCTTCTCTTATAGATTTTCTAAACCCTAATTCACTGCTGAAACCCTAATTCGTTGTTGACCTTTTCCCTCCAAGTGACTTTTACTTTATTTTATTATTCCTTGATTAAATCATTTAATTAATTAATTAATTAACCATTTTACCTCTAAAAAGTGATTTATCCATCCTTATGGCTTCTCCGGCCACTGAAAGTCACTTCTCATCATCTTATCCTATAGTGCTCTTCTTCTCGATTCTGATGAGCTATTACACTAAGAGGTTTCTCCAAGTAATATGCCCATTATGACCTTCTTAGTGAATTTAATTAAGATATGACCCATAATAACTCAAAATTACGGAAATCGTCGAAATGCAACAGAACCAAAGCCAAGCTGTGCGGAATGGATCCTGATGAACGATGCAATTCGAGCCCAATAAAACCCCTCAATATCTCCCGAACTCTCTGTCACCCCTATCTGGCTACTCTGGTAGGCATAGCACTCTGTAAAATTATAATGTTCCAAAATGGGGACATTACAGTCCTCCCTGCCGGAATATTGCTTGTCCTCAAGCAATAACTGAATCCAACTACATATGATACCAGGGTCCCATATCCACCTGTGTGACACAAGGTAGACTGCCCTCAAGATGTGGTCTCTCCAAGTGCTCACCACGCATGACACCCACATGCTCCTGATGAGTAGAATGATTAATGGCCAAAGAATCTCAGTCAACTCCCAGAGCAACCACTCTACTCGAAACTCAACTCCATCCAATGTTGAACTACCAAGCACTCAAATCCCTGGATCCCATATCAGAATGTGAACCGCGATGCCCTGTGGAGTATAGTTCTGTAACATATCAACACCATGAGTCTCCTGCAAATAACACATGGCCTCAACCCGAAATAGGTCTATCCTACCAAACCATACCAAACTCAGCACGACCCCCACCGACTGAACATGTTGTTGCCATGGTGAGGTACTACAAGACCTCAATGAATCACCAGCCAATGATGTGCTCTCCCCAATACTGAAACTCAATGGAAAATCAAAGTGACTCCCCCCTGCAAACGTCCACACGTCTCCATCAGTCAATGAAATGCCCAGCCATGTAATCCCAGGGTCCCATGCTAGTCTCTGACATGGACCATCATGTTGATGCTTCTCTACTCTAATCATGACTATCTACTCAAAGTATCCATACTAGACCCTCCACGCGTGGATCCTCATAAGATGAAACAAACTATCGACCCAATAGACTCCCGGATCCCATGTCAAATTTGGAAGTTCATCACTTCCAATCCCCACTAACTGATGATGTGCCCTACGGGTAACTGTCGAAATCCCTCCACCCTCATCCCAATGAGAGTTTGAATATGTAGCAACCTCTAAGATATCCTCTGTCCCATGGCCTAGGATACTCTCCATCACGCCTAGGACCTCAACTGTCTACCCCTGATGATCCACCCCTATCCTGTTGTATGCAATCAAGACAGTCCTGTCAAGTGGTCTTAGCCTACCAAGTCTCCATGTCCCCTGCCATTGTCTAGCTCCCCCTGTGTTGTTGTCAATGATAAAAGTGTCGGGAAAGGCTATCATAAATATCTGCAACCAACTGTGGGACTGGAAAGTATCATATGCTTTGGTCAATCCCCAAGATTGGACCAAAAGCTCATCCACTAGCACCCATGGTGAATAATCGCCTAAACTCCAACTATCGGGTACAACAGTAGATAACTCCACAAACTGCTGGTCAATCACTCTCCCTCCATCATCACTCAGATAGTTGTTGCTATTGTGAAGGTGATCTCCCAGAACTATGTGCTATTGCAAGAGAGGGGAATCTCCAAGCTCCACTAAGTATGTCTCCTCCTTGCCATCCAATGCGTCCCCATGAATCCCACTATACATCTCTCTCGTCATCATATGTCCAAGGTGTACTTCTGAATCAACCTTTGTGTGGATATCAACCAATCCTGGAACACAAATGAAAGTGTCCTCGTAACTTCCCCCTCTCCCCTCGCTCGGGAATCCTCATGTGTATGTGTATGACCGATTGTCTCAGAACTACCAATGAATGGTGGCCCCTGTGACACCTGGATATCCTCCAGCAATGTAACTAAGGAACATATCTGACTCTTTGTCGAGATAGATATAGTGTATCTCTGACCAGTCTCCTCAAGGAGCTCATCTAATCTGGACTCTGATTCCGGAAGGGTTGTCTGTGTGCCTTCCAAGAATCCTCGTGTGCTCACCAACTCATGAGTGAGTTGGTCCACCTCAAGCCCCTGCTCCCTCAGTGCCCTGTGATACATCTTGCCAATCTCCAATAGGTAATCTCTATCCATCAATAACTATTGGTAGTCGACCCTCATCACAGTCACTCTCTCCATGAGTGTATGGAAGTCATCAATGGCCAGTCCCCTATCTGAACTATCATGTGTCATCAAGGCCCTCCAACAATAACCTGCCACTAATGCATGTGTATCATCATTGCATTGAGTGGCTGCCATGATCATGTCCTCGTTGACTCTCAATTGTCTCGTCCAGTGTCGTGACTCCTGATCACAGTCTCGATGAGGTTCCACCTCATGCCCCTTACTACTAGTGTCAACAATGGAATCCCCAACAACACACTCCTCAAAAGATAAGGCACTGAACTGCCCACTGTCCACTACGCTACTAAGTCCTCATGTATGCCACTGCACACCATCACCAACTGCTACCCCCATATGAATCGCACTGTATCCTGTATGGGCAGCTGTATCCTCCTATGCGCTCACCCTACTAATATCATCTGCGCCTGGATCCCATACACATGTGTCCAGACACGGGCTATGGTCATCCCGTCCAATAAGGAGTGCATCCTCATCACTGTAGATCGATCCTGGAAGTAACTGTCCCAACAAGCTGTCGGTCTCCACAACCTGATCCATCAATGGAATCTCCAAGAGTGGTGACTCACTCTCCTCATACTGATAGGTATGTGTAAGGTCAACTATCTCCAAGCCATACCTCTCCTCCTGGGTCTGTAGATCCATATGTCCCTTGTGTACAATCCCCACACAAGGCTCCTCTACCATATCAGGAATGCCACTGATATCCTCTTGTGTCGTGGCTAGTATAGGTGACTGAGAAGATGAAAAATGTGGCTCGCTCATCATAGGAAGCTCATCATCCTCCATACATGACTTCCTAGAAGCCATGTCTACACCCATAGGTAGGTCATCCAACCTCCTAACCTCATCATGTCTAAGTGCCAACACATATGAATCCTCACAAGTGTCACCACTATGCTGAAGTGTTGAATCCTCAACATTGCCTGATGAGGAAGATGAAGGCCATGAGCTATCATCCTATACATCCAACTGTCCCTCAAATGCGCAAGAGTCACTAGCCTCCGTCTCGATCATCTGGTTGAGCTTGTAGTACATGTCTAGCTTTTGTACCCCATCTCTGGCACTACATTTGGACAATCCGTCAAAATAAGGTACAGTGAGTTTACCAACTTTCCGGATGAAATCTATGTTATGCACCTGTTGTTGTTGTTGTCCTCCTCTCTGAGGTTCTTTGGGATGGTTCATGCCCCTAAGTCCACAGTACTCGACCAATGTCATGTCATGATGGAAGTCACGACCCAATGCTGCATACTCCCTTTTGTACTCTTCAATGTCTAACGCCTGACTGGGCAACCTCTGTGCTAATGGTTGTTATGTTGTTGCTGGTGGTGCCCTCTGAAAACTAGGGAACCATGGTCTGGTAATCCTACTCGAAGATGTGTATGTGCGAGTAGGTGTCTGGGGTCTACTGCCTACCCCCGAGTTCCCCTTTGCTGCATGTGGGGCTGGTGTGCTCGGGGTGTCCACTATAGCTAATCTATCAGCCAACTGTGCCAAAGACTACGTCACGGTCTGTTGACTGACTACCAAATTGTTGAGTACTTGCATGAAGGCTACCTCTAGGTCCATGGGTGCCTTACCAGTGCCCTCTGGCTTCTCATATCTGTCTCCCCACATCCTCTCTGCCTTCTAGGTCACTCGCTGAACTCATCGACTTTAGTCACAGGCTGGCAGGACTAAAGCTCTGATACCACTGTAATGTTCCTGACTTGGCTAATCTAGGAAACGCTACTGGAATATGGGAGCACTGCGGAATCAATGGATGCGTTGGGACTATGGCAGCTCTGACGGTAACTACTGGAAGTCTGGAAAGTTCGCCCTGGGAGCTATACTTCTCGGAATGGCCTAGAAACAGTCCCAAATGATGCGCCCTGCTCTAGTCCTCAGTAATGGTATCTGTCGGACCCCTCTGTTGATGAATCTGGTCCCCAGACGGATACCCTTGGGGGAATGCGCCCCTCTTCTTCTGGCAAAATGTGTCCTAGTGATTCCACCGTCGGAATCGGACGAGATATGTCTCAAAACGACCGCCTTGGTCTACTGGGAAATGGGTCGGAAGGGTTTCCCTGAATCTGGTCTAATGCTCGCTCTGGAACCCCAAATGTGTCCGCCAAAAGTGTCGCACGTCCAAGTCTGGAAAATGTGTCCCAATTGATTCCTCCGTCGGAATCTGATGAGGAACCAGGCAAAAGATGTGCCTTGCCCTCCTCTCAAATGGGTTGGAGGGAAATCTCGGAATTCTCCCTGGATGGGATAAGTCGACTAAAAACCCTCTCAGAAGTTGCGCCCTCACTCTGGATGAATGCGCCCTTGCTGTTGAACACTGTGTAACTGCTACTGAAGAATGATGGAAGACTTGAATGATCTTCCCGGTGACTAGGGTGTCTCTCTCAACATCGAAATCAGCCACTAGTGTCTTCCTCCTGGAATCCACTGAACTATCTCTCCTGAGATGCGCCTCTTCTCCTCAATGACAAGTCATAATCTGCATAATGATGAATTTGGTCGCTGACCCTTCTCTTATAGCTTTTCTAAACCCTAATTCATTGTTGAAACCCTAATTCGTTGTTGACCTTTTCCCTCCAAGTGACTTTTACTTTATTTTATTATTCCTTGATTAAATCACTTAATTAATTAATTAATTAACCATTTTACCTCTAAAAAGTGATTTATCCATCCTTATGGCTTCTCCGGCCA
>ML833425.1:14431-36780 GCA_009831015.1 Picea engelmannii
CTATTACACTAAGAGGTTTCTCCAAGTAATATGCCCATTATGACCTTCTTAGTGAATTTAATTAAGATATGACCCATAATAACTCAAAATTACGGAAATCGTCGGAATGCAACGGAACCAAAGCCAAGCTGTGCGGAATGGATCCTGATGATGAACGATGCAATTCGGGCCCAATAAAACCCCTCGATATCTCTCAAACTCTCTGTCACCCCTATCTAGCTACTCTGGTAGGCATAGCACTCTGTAAAATTATAATGTTCCAAAATGGGGACATTACAATGGGACTCTCAGTATATTTACTTTATGTTTTATAAAAGTTTTGGTTATGTGTTTTCCTAGAATGATTGATGTGTATGGGTTGTTAGTATTTGCACAGTTTGTTTGTTAAGTAAAAGAACAAGAACACAAATGTTACCCTGTAATGAGTCTAATGATGCTCTGTTGAGATCCATAAGAGAGAGAGAGAGAGAGAAGATCTAGTGGAACCACTGGCAAATCTAAAACCTGCAATAAATGTAGAAAATAAAAACATTGCCATAGAGAAACCTGTCGATAACAAACAAGATAACACCAAATAACAATGCTAGAGGTGATCCATAGAAGCACAAGAGAGAAATAAATCCATGCACAAGAGAGAGAAAAATTCCCAAATACAAGTAAACACCAAAGATATAGGTGCTCGTAGGCATAAAACATTTTATAAAAGAATGATTCTTGTAGGCTAAGGAATAATCAAGAAGATCACAAGATGATTTAAAAATGACTCTTGAGAGTCTATTTTATGCACAAGTCAAGAGGTAGAGTGCCCTCCCCAAGGGTTATGGGCCTGTTATCCACCAAGTTGCACTAGGATGGACTTCCAACGAGCCGCCAAAGATTGAACAACTCCTTGTTCAAAATTTAAAGTTCAGTCGGTCTATCAGACCACCCTTTTTCCACATTTCCATCCCTTCGGGGCATTGTAATAAATGATTTGAGCATGAAAGTTGTAAAAGACTATTGGCCACCTAAGACCTGGGCACGAGCATGTACTCTAGAGTGTTTTTTCTCACTTGTTAATTATTTCTTGCCTATCAGGTGATTAATATTTGTGGTCGTTCTCTAAGCCAGAGCACCCCCTAAACCCTTATTCCCTCTTTGTTGAGGCAAACAAGTGATTTTAATCACTCAAAAATGTAATTTGCTCTCAAAAAGGTAAAAAGGGGCTTTTTAATTAATTTCCTAAATTTTAGGGGAGTTGCTAAAACTTAGCAAACATGTCGAAAACATGTTTTTCCCTTGTCTGGAGTTCAAGATCAAGTGGTCGAGTCTTTCTAGTGTCTTGGGCGAGTTGCTTGAGTGAGTTGGCAAGGGTGGAGATCCCTATGTTGCCACTCGACTTCTCCTTGAGCTAGTTGGCAGATTTATGGAGGAGGGCGTCAATCCCAAGAGAGAGACTCGACCTCCTCACCTACCTTATACAAGTGGCATTCTCCCTTTTCCTCAAATGTCAATTAGACTAAAGATAACTCGCCTCACTTGGAGATGTGTCCCTCCTTCACTCCACTCATCCTCACTCTACTAAGTGCGTAACTCCTCTCCCATGCGCCCTTGCTTTGTAGTTTTCACCCGGAATTGTATAAAGGAAGGTCGACCCCCCTCATATGAGTTAGTCAGAGCTTGGGGGAAAGAGCTTATGCTCTTGCATTGTATATTTGTAATTTTCTTTCAAGTTTGAATAAAGAAGACTTTGGAGGTCACATGGTGGATGGTAGCATTGTGTGGATGTTGATGTTCATTGTCTAAATTTATGAAGTAACTGTATCGTGTTTACATGCATTTCAATTTGTAGGCTTGCCTTGATAGGGGTGCTATCACCCGATAGGGAATATCTTCTTAACTAGCTTGGATATTAAGATCTTTTGTTATTTTACATATGCGGTTGAAAATTTGCATGTTAATTTTGTTTAATTGCATGCTATTTAGATTTCATGTGTAGGGAACACCGATTATTTAACAAGTTGTATGTAGGTTTATCAAGATTGCAGATCCTCATACTTGAAGTGGTGGCTGATCTGAGTTCGATCTTCCACATTCTTCAAGATCTTTTGAGAACGAGTCCCTCATCCTTTCACCAAAATACCCCATAGCCCAAGATTCAATTCTTGAAGAAAGGCTTTTGTCTCTCTCTTTCTCACCCTTCTAGTTTTCAATTTCTTGGTTACCTATTATCTACATGCAAGCATTTGAATCTAATTTCGAAGGTTAAAACTTTAAATTTCTTATGCATGCATAGGATTTCTAGATCTGATTTTTTATTTAAAATTTATCTAATAGATCTAGATCCAATATAATGAAAAGATCCCCTTTCATTTGCCAAATTTCTGATATTTTTTTAAAGGGTAAAATTAGGTCTTTTCCTTTTGTTTTATATTGTTATATCTAGCATTTCAGGTGCTTAATTACTTCTTGTCCCAACAGCAAGCAAAAATCTGCAATAAAGTTTGTTAGTTGTTAGTTATTAGTTTCTTGTGTAATTTTTCAAACAGTTTTGATCAATCCCCTAAGCTGTCCCAAATCATTTTTGGGCATCTTTGGGGGTTTTCTCTTTGCTGATTTTGGAGGTTATTGGACAGCCAAAGAGAAGTTTTGTTCAACTTGGACGAGCTTGGGAAATTCAATCAACCAGGAGTCCTCTAACCTCTTCTAAAAAATCTAAAATTTTCCCTTTATTTGCATAAAAAATTATAAAAAAAAAAATTGACAATTTTTGCTTCATCTTTTTTGTACCTCTTATATCATTTTCTACCAAAACTAATAAATTCTCTTCACTGGTTTTTATCAGCCCAAAAGACCCCAAGGAGGCTAGCTCTCTAGATCCCTCTCCTTGGATATTTTACCTTGCATTAGTATAGTTTCTTACTTAGAATTTTTCCGGTTTTTAGGGGTGTTCCAAGATACTTTAAAGGTGTCTGTGGGCATCTTTTAAGATTGATTGCTTGTTGTTTTACTAGCTGATTTTAAATCAGCCCAAAAGACCCTAAGGACGCTAGCTTTTTAGCTCTCACTCCTTAGTTACTTTTTGTTTGCTTTAGCCTAGATTTACTTAATTAAATTTTGCATAATTTTGAGTTGACCAAAGACGCTTCCTAAAGTGTTTTTGGCCAAATTTCAAGCTAATAAACATGTTGTTTTCTTGCAGAAGTAACAGGTACAAAGGGAGGCTCTGTCTGGATTTCGAAGATTAAACCCCTTTCAGAAACCCCCATAGTTGTCAGGAACTATCTAGTTCAGATTTTTGACTTAAAAAAGCATTGTAAGCCTTGATCTCGCATTGTAAAGATCAAGAGCATCCCAAAAATAAAGTAGTGTAGAAGTTAAATCAGTTTGCGAGCGACAAAGCTCGTGTTTTCTTTGTTTCCCCAGCCCTAGGGGGGAAACAGGTGTTGGTGTCTTTTTTTTTATTTGGGTTGTTTCCCGTGTTGTTTACTTAGTATTTAGTTTTACTTGCATAAAAAAGATAAAAAGAACTCACATCACTATATTTCAAATTCTAAAATCAACCACAGCAATCTTAGATTAGTTTAATTTCATAGAATATTAATTGCTAGATTAGTTCATTTTTTGCAATTATTTGGAATAAACCTTAGTTACTCAACTGCATATGCAATCCTGTTGCTACTTTCGGGTGGTATTCGGAGACCCAGAAACGGACCTGAGTAATGCATGTTAGTTTTAATTAGGGAAATCTACTTTATTGTGTTATTCGTCTAAGGCTTCTGCATCTAGGTGGAGTGTGTTAAGTCAGGGGGGATACTCGTTAATTAGATCCGTTCTCTCCTCTTTTGGACCTGCGGCACACCCAGTCGGCATGTCTATAAGATTGTTGAATAGCAAGTAAGGTAGGCCAAATACACTTTGCACACAAAGAGTGGGGACCCCGACTTTAATCCCCACTTCACGGTTTCAAGACTTGCTTAATTTTCCCAAATCCCGTAATAAAATACTTAAGACAAAATAAACGCGGCACTTTTCAAAACATCACATCTACTTTTCTGGTACTGGTCCTTTTTTTAATCTATCTTGTCAAATCTATCTTTACTTCAACAAGTTCTTATGGTTCAAGTCATTTCCTTTTGAAGTATAAGGAATGTATGAATGATTCTTTCATGTGGCTTACAGGGTGTATCCTTTTTACGTAATTGAATCATATATGTTGTTGATGCAAATCTTGATATTTCCATAATAAACTCCTAGATTAAATTTTACTTTCAGTCTTCATAGATTAAAAGCCTTAGATTCTTTTTCTTAGGGACTACCCCCCTTGGCTTCGCTAGGATTGGCCTAGACAGAGGAGTTGAGGATTAGGTGACAGCTCCTTAACTCAAACTTTCCCCCCAGGACACACCAAGTGGATTGAAGATTTCTTCCACATTGCCCAGGTGTGTATAAAGGCGGCAACATTTTTGGCGTCGTTGCCGGGGATAAATCTTTCTATTCTCGGGAATGACTTTTTGTTTTCCTTTTTTCCCTTTTTTCTTTGTTTGATGCTTCTTGTTTGCTTAAAATAAACTTGATCATCTGGCAACTCCACTTCAAAATAATTTGACAAAGTATTTTGCAAAGAGGAACTCACGGTTTGCTTAGCTTCATCCTTGAACTAGAAAGGGTTTTTGGAGGAGGCTAGCCAAGCTTTCTTCTCGTGTGTATTAATTTTTGGGTCCCAGTCCTTTTCTGATAGAATTTTCTGCCTTTTTAATAAATCTAACTTAGAAATGGATGATCTTTATAGACCTATTGATTTCTCTGCAATAACTGGTTATCCACATGTGATTCCAAAAAATGCCTTACAAAATTTGCCTTGTTTTCAAAGTAATAATATTGTTGATGCTAGACGTCATGTTAAGAGAGTTTCTCATTGCTTCAATAAATGGTGTTGCAATTCCTTAGATGAAGATATAAAAATGAAGTTGGTTATCTTGTCCTTTGACGATGATGATCTTGATTAGTTCATGGAGATCAAGGATAACCAAGTTAAATCTAGCAATGAATTGATCAATGCTTTCATGGAAAAATGGAAGGAGAAGGAACCTCCGGCTATAAAGACAGTCAGTTTAGATAATAAAGATGCTTCACCAGATTCCGGTAAGAAAGAAGTCATTCAGGCCATAGAACTTATCTATGCAAATCAATTAAAGGCCATGGAAGCTCTCCTTGCAGAGGCAGAATCTTGTATTGAGTATTCAAACCCTATAGAGCCAAAGCTTTACAGTGAACAGGAAAAGAAATTTCATCTGGCAATTTCATAAAGGCCTATAGATGAATCAGCAATCGATCAAGAGGAAATAAAGGAAATTGAGTTTGAAGTCATTGAAAATCTGGATAATTCAACTTCCCACCCTCCTCCCGAAGAGCACATCTCCATATTTTTGGTCATTTTCTAAGCCAAAACACCCCCTAAACCCTTATTCCCCCTTTGTTGAGGCAAACAAGTGATTTTAATCACTCAAAAATGTAATTTGCTCTCAAAAAGGTTAAAAGGGACTTTTTAATTAATTTCCTAAATTTTAGGGGAGTTGCTAAAACTTAGCAAACATGTTGGAAACATGTTTTTCCCTTGTCTAAAGTTCAAGACCAAGATGTCGAGTCTTTCTAGTGTCTTGGGCGAGTTGCTTGAGTGAGTTGGCAAGGGTGGAGATCCATATGTTTCCACTCGACTTCTCCTTGAGCTAGTTGGCGGATTTAGGGAGGAGGTCGTCAATCCCAAGACAGAGACTCGACCTCCTCACCTACCTTATACAAGTGGCATTCTCCCTTTTCCTCACATGTCAATTAGACTAAAGATAACTCGCCTCACTTGGAGATGTGTCCCTCCTTCACTCCACTCATCCTCACTCTACTAAGTGCGCCACTCCTCTCCCATGCGCCCTTGCTTTGTAGTTTTCACCCGGAATTGTATAAAGGAAGGTCGACCCCCCTCATATGAGTTAGTCAAAGCTTGGGGGAAAGAGCTTATGCTCTTGCATTGTATATTTGTAATTTTCTTTCAAGTTTGAATAAAAAAGACTTTGGAGGTCACATGGTGGATGGTAGCATTGTGTGGATTTTGATGTTCATTGTCTAAATTTATGAGGTAATTGTATCGTGTTTACATGCATTTCAATATGTAGGTTGGCCTTGATAGGGGTGTTATCACCCGATAGGAAAGATCTTCTTAACTAGCTTGGATATTAAGATCTTTTGTTATTTTACATATGTGGTTGAAAATTTGCATGTTAATTTTGTTTAATTGTGTGCTATTTAGATTTCATGTGTAGGGAACACAGATTATTTAACAAGTTGTATGTAGGTTTATCAAGATTGCAGATCCTCATACCTGAAGTGGTGGTTGATCCGAGTTCGATCTTCCACATTCTTCAAGATCTTTTGAGAACGAGTCCCTCATCCTTTCACCGAAAGACCCCATAGCCCAAAATTCAATTATTGAAGAAAGGCTTTTCTCTCTCTCTCTCACCCTTCTAGTTTTCAATTTCTTGGTTACCTATTATCTACATGCAAGCATTTGAATCTAATTTCTAAGGTTAAAACTTTAAATTTCTTATGCATGCATAGGATTTCTAGATTTGATTTTTTATTTAAAAGTTTATCTAATAGATCTAGATCCAATATAATGAAAAGATTCCCTTTCATTTGCCAAATTTCTGATATTTTTTTTGAAGGGTAAAATTGGGTCTTTTCCTTTTGCTTTATTATGTTATATCTAGCATTTCAAGTGCTTAATTACTTGTTGTCCCAACCGCAAGCAAATATCTGCAATAATGTTTGTTAGTTGTTAGTTATTAGTTTCTTTTGTAATTTTCCAAACAGAAAAGATCAATCCCCTAATCTGTCCCAAATCATTTTTGGGCATCTTCTGGGATTTTCTCTTTGCTGATTTTGCAGGTTATTGGACAGCCAAAGAGAAGTTCTGTTCAACTTGGACAAGCTTGGGACATTCAATCAACCAGAAGTCCTCTAACCTCTTCTAAAAAATCTAAAATTTTCCCTTTATTTGCATAAAAAATTATAAAAAAAAAAAATTGACAATTTTTGTTAGATCTTTTGTGTACCTCTTATATCATTTTCTACCAAAACTAATAAATTCTCTTCGCTGGTTTTTATCAGCCCAAAAGACGCCAAGGAGGCTAGCTCTCTGGCTCCCTCTCCTTGGTTATTTTACCTTGCATTTGTATAGTTTCTTACTTATAATTTTTCCGGTTTTTAGGGGTGTTCCAAGATACTTTAAAAGTGTCTGTGGGCATCTTTTAAGATTGAATGCTTGTTGTTTTACTTGCTGATTTTAAGTCAGCCCAAAAGACCCTAAAGAGGCTAGCTTTTTAGCTCTCACTCCTTAGTTACTTTTTGCTTGCTTTAGCCTAGATTTACTTAAGTTAAATTTTGCATAATTTTGAGTTGACCAAAGACGCTTCCTAAAGTGTTTTTGGCCATCTTTCAAGCTAATAAACTTGCTATTTTCTTGCAGAAGTAACAGGTACAAAGGGAGGCTATGTCTGGATTGTGAAGATTAAACCCCTTTCAGAAACCCCCGTAGTTGTCAGGAACTATCTAGTTCAGATTTTTGACTTAAAAAAGCATTGTAAGCCTTGATCTCGCATTATAAAGATCAAGAGCATCCCAAAAAGAATGTAGTGTAGAAGTTAAATAAGTTTGCAAGCCACAAAGCTCGTGTTTTCTTTGTTTCCCTAGCCCTAGTGGGGAAACAGGTGTTGGTATCTTTTTTTTTCTTTGGGGTTGTTTCCCGTGTCGTTTACTTAGTATTTAGTTTTATTTGCATAAAAAGATAAAAAGAATTCACATCACTAAATTTCAAATTATAAAATCAACCACAACAATCTTAGATTAGTTTCATTTCATAGAATATTAATTGCTAGATTAGTTCATTTTTTGCAATTATTTGGAATAAACCTTAGTTACTCAACCGCGTATGCAATCCCGTTGCTACTTTCGGGTGGTATTCGGAGACCCAGAAACGGACCTGAGTAATGCATGTTAGTTTTAATTAGGGAAATCTACTTAATTGTATTGTTCGTCTAAGGCCTCTGCATCTGGGTGGAATGTGTTAAGTCAGGGGGGATACTCGTTAATTAGATCTGTTCTCTCCTCTTTTGGACCTACGGCACACCCAGTCGGCATTTCTATAAGATTGTTGAATAGCGAGTAAGGTAGGCCAAATACACTTTGCACACAAAGAGTGGGGACACCGACTTTAATCCCCACTTCACGGTTTCAAGACTTTAATACTCAAGATAAAATAAACGCGGCACTTTTCAAAACATCACATCTACTTTTCTGGCACTGGTTATTTTTTTATCTATCTTGTCAGATCTATCTTTACTTCAACAAGCTCTTATGGTTCAAGTCATTTCCTTTTGAAGTATATAATGAATGTATGAATGATTCTTTCATGTGGCTTACTAGGTGTATCATTTTTACATAATTGAATCATATATGTTGCTAATGCAAATCTTGATATTTCCATAATAAACTCCTAGATTAAATTTTACTTTCAGTCTTCATAGATTAAAAGCCTTAGATTTGTTTTCTTAGGGACTATCCCCTTGGCTTCGCTAGGAGTTGGCCTAGACGGAGGAGTTGAGGATTAGGTGAGAGTACCTTAACTCGAACTTGCCCCCAAGGACACACCGAGTGGATTGAACATTTCTTCCACGTTACCCAGGTGTGTATAAAGGGGGCAACATTTTTGGCGTCGTTGTCGGGGATAAATCTTTCTATTCCTGGAGTACGACTTTTTGTTTTCCTTTTTGCCCTTTTTTCTTTGTTTGATGCTTCTTGTTTGCTTAAAATAAACTTGATCATCTGGCGACTCCACTTCAAAATAATTTGACAAAGTATTCTGCAAAGAGGAACTCACGGTTTGCTTAGCTCCATCCTTGAACCGGAAAGGGTTTTTGTAGGAGGCTAGCCAAGCTTTCTTCTCGTAGGATACTTATTAATTTTTGGGTCCCAGTCCTTTTCTGTTAGACTTTTCTGCTTTTTTAATAAATCTAGCTTAGAAATGGATAATCTTTATATAGACCTATTGATTTCTCTGCAATAACTGGTTATCCACATGTGATTCAAGAAAATGCCTTACAGAATTTGCCTTGTTTTCAAAGTAATAATATTGTTGATGCTAGACGTCATGTTAAGAGAGTTTCTCATTGCTTCAATAAATGGTGTTGCAATTCCTTATATGAAGATATAAAAATGAAGTTGTTTATCTTGTCCTTTGACGATGACGATCTTGATTAGTTCACGGAGCTCAAGGATAACCAAGTTAAATCTTGCAATGAATTGATCGATGCTTTCATGGAAAAATGGAAGGAGAAGGAACCTCCGGCTATAAAGACAGTCAGTTCAGATAATAAAGATGCTTCACCAGATTCCAGTAAGAAAGAAGTCATTCAAGACATAGAACTTATCTATGCAAATCAGTTAAAGGCCATGGAAGCTCTCCTTGCAGAGGCAGAATCTTGTATTGAGTATTCAAACCCTATAGAGCCAGAGCTTTACAGTGAACTAGAAAAGAAATTTCATCTGGTAATTTCATAAAGGCCTATAGAGGAATCAGCAATCGATCAGGAGAAAATAAAGGAAATTGAGTTTGAAGTCATTGAAAATCCGGATAATTCAATTTCCCACCCTCCCCCCGAAGAGCACATCTCCACAGAGAAGATCTTCGACAATTGTGATGATCTTGAAATAATCAGTGAAGCAGATTTCTTGACAGTTCCAGTTCCAATCTCTCAACCATCAGATGACTTAATGATAGATAATGGGAAATTGGAAGATAGCTTCAGTTTATCAACTCCGGATCATTATGAGCAGTGGTTGGCCTTCCACCATGACAGTGCAATGCAGAGCTTCATAAAAAATTTACAAGGCTTACAAAACTTCAAAGTTTGGTTGAATAAAGAAAAACACATGTTTCTTGGGTGGTTTGTTCCCAAGAAAAACTCCAAGTTGATAAAGCTTGGAAAAGGATCTTCAACGAGTCATCCTGGACAGGGATTATTCAGACATCTGAGATCTTATTTCATCCATGACATGGTTGGTTCATGTATTTTCTACTTCAGCCAGTTGGACAGTGGAAAGGTTAAAGATACCAGTGAGAAGACAAGTTTTCAAATTGCTCCTCAATGATCACATTTGATGCCCATGAGGACATCCCTTGTAACATATCTCTCTAACCCTTTCCCTTTATATTTTATTTCTGCAGCATTTTTTATTTTCTTCTATTAGTGGTGTAACTTGTATCTTAAATTGTTAGTTTTCATATACATGTGTTGCTTATGTTGTTTTTGGCGAGAAATTTCTGATATAGGTCACGAATTATGGATTGTCGCATGCTCTCCATTCTATAAAAAAGATCAAGCACACGTCCCCATATGGAGCCAATGTTATCCACCAAGTTGCACTAGGATGGACTTCCAGCGAGCCGCCAAAGATTGAACAAATTCTTGTTCAAATTTAAAGTTAAGAAATTCAGTTGGTTTATCAAACCACCATTTTCCGCATTTCCATCCCTCTGGGGCATTGTAATAAATGATTTGAGCATGAAAGTTGTAAAAGACTATTGGCCACCTAAGACCTGGGCACGAGCATGTACTCTAGAGTGTTCTTTTTCACTTGTTAATTATTTCTTGCCTATCACGCGATTAATAATTTCTAAGTTTTTTCACTCAAAATTGACTCCAAAGCTGAAGTATGTGCTGCTGGTTAGGCCTTGGCATGGTATAACCAATGTCTAGTGTCTAAATGTATATAAGTTCATGCTAAGTCATGTCTATTGAGTCATATGGAAATTGGTCCAAGTCCCCTTAGATTTTTTTTTAATGTTTTAGTCAAATAAAAAAATTCCAATAAAACGGACATTTTTTAATGTAAAAGTCAATAAAGTCATAAAAATGGCATCAGTCATTCTCAGATGCCATATTTGTGGTCATTTTCTAAGCCAGAGCACCCCCTAAACCCTTATTTCCCCTTTGTTGAGGCAAACAAGTGATTTTAATCACTCAAAAATGTAATTTGCTCTCAAAAAGGTAAAAAGGGACTTTTTAATTAATTTCCTAAATTTTAGGGGAGTTGCTAAAACTTAGCAAACATGTCGAAAACATGTTTTTCCCTTGTCTGGAGTTCAAGACCAAGAGGTCGAGTCTTTCTAGTGTCTTGGGCGAGTTGCTTGAGTGAGTTGGCAAGGGTGGAGATCCCTATGTTGCCACTCGACTTCTCCTTGAGCTAGTTGGCAGATTTAGGGAGGAGGGCGTCAATCCCAAGAGAGAGACTCGACCTCCTCACCTACATTATACAAGTGGCATTCTCCCTTTTCCTCAAATGTCAATTAGACTAAAGATAACTCGCCTCACTTGGAGATGTGTCCCTCCTTCGCTCCACTCATCCTCACTCTACTAAGTGTGTAACTCCTCTCCCATGTGCTCTTGCTTTGTAGTTTTCACCCGGAATTGTATAAAGGAAGGTCGACCCCCCTCATATGAGTTAGTCAAAGCTTGGGGGAAAGAGCTTATGCTCTTGCATTGTATATTTGTAATTTTCTTTCAAGTTTGAATAAAGAAGACTTTGGAGGTCACATGGTGGATGGTAGCATTGTGTGGATGTTGATGTTCATTGTCTAAATTTATGAAGTAATTGTATCGTGTTTACATGCATTTCAATTTGTAGGTCAGCCTTGATAGGGGTGCTATCACCCGATAGGAAAGATCTTCTTAACTAGCTTGGATATTAAGATCTTTTGTTATTTTAAATATGCGGTTGAAAATTTGCATGTTAATTTTGTTTAATTGCATGTTGTTTAGATTTCATGTGTAGGGAATACCGATTATTTAACAAGTTGTATGTAGGTTTATCAAGATTGCAGGTCCTCATACTTGGAAGTGGTGGCTGATCTGAGTTCGATCTTCCACATTCTTCAAGATCTTTTGAGAATGAGTCCCTCATCCTTTCACCGGAAGACCCCATAGCCCAAAATTCAATTCTTGAAGAAAGGCTTTTCTCTCTCTCTTTCTCACCCTTCTAGTTTTCAATTTCTTGGTTACCTATTATCTACATGCAATCATTTGAATCTAATTTCTAAGGTTAAAACTTTAAATTTCTTATGCATGCATAGGATTTCTAGATCTGATTTTTTATTTTAAAGTTTATCTAATAGATCTAGATCCAATATAATGAAAAGATCCCCTTTCATTTGCCAAATTTTTTATATTTGTTTAAAGGGTAAAATTGGGTCTTTTCCTTTTTCTTTTTACCGTTATATCTAGCATTTCAAGTGCTTAATTACTTCTTGTCCCGACAGCAAGCAAAAATCTGCAATAAAGTTTGTTAGTTGTTAGTTATTAGTTTCTTGTGTAATTTTCCAAGCAGTTTTGATCAATCCCCTAAGCTGTCCCAAATCATTTTTGGGCATCTTCTGGGGTTTTCTCTTGGTTGATTTGGCAGGTTATTGGACAGCCAAAGACAAGTTCTGTTCAACTTGGACGAGCTTGGGACATTCAATCAACCAGAAGTCCTCTAACCTCTTCTAAAAAATCTAAAATTTTTCCTTAATTTGCATAAAAAAATTGACAATTTTTGCTTCATCTTTTTTGTACCTCTTATATCATTTTCTGCCAAAACTAATAAATTCTCTTCGCTGGTTTTCATCAACCCAAAATACCCCAAGGAAGCTAGCTCTCTAGCTCCCTCTCCTTGGTTATTTTACCTTCCATTAGTATAGTTTCTTACTTATAATTTTTCCGGTTTTTAGGGGTGTTCCAAGATACTTTAAAGGTATCTGTAGACATCTTTTAAAATTGATTGTTTGTTGTTTTACTTGCTGATTTTAAATCAGCCCAAAAGACCCTAAAGAGGCTATCTTTTTAGCTCTCACTCCTTCCTTAGTTACTTTTTGCTTTCTTTAGCCTAGATTTACTTAGTTAAATTTTGCATAATTTTGAGTTGACCAAAGACGCTTCCTAAAGTGTTTTGGCCATCTTTCAAGCTAATAAACTTGCTGTTTTCTTGCAGAAGTGACAGGTACAAAGGGAGGCTATGTCCGGATTTCGAAGATTAAACCCCTTTCAGAAACCCTCATAGTTGCCAGGAACTATCTAGTTCAGATTTTTTACTTAAAAAAGCATTGTAAGCCTTGATATTGCATTATATAGATCAAGAGCATCCCAAAAAGAAAGTAGTGTAGAAGTTAAATCAATTTGCGAGCCACAAAGCTCGTGTTTTCTTTGTTTCCCCAGCCCTAGGGGGAAACAAGTGTTGGTGTCTTTTTTTTGCTTTGGGGTTGTTTCCCGTGTCGTTTACTTAGTATTTAGTTTTACTTGCATAAAAAGATAAAAAGAACTCACATCACTAAATTTCAAATTCTAAAATCAACCACAGCAATCTTAGATTAGTTTCATTTCATAGAATACTAATTGCTAAATTAGTTCATTTTTTGCAATTACTTGGAATAAACCTTAGTTACTCAACCGCGTATGCAATCTCGTTGCGCTACTTTCGGTTGGTATTCGGAGACCCAGAAACGGACATGAGTAATGCATGCTTGTTTTAATTAGGGAAATCTACTTTATTGTGCTATTTGTCTAAGGCCTCTGCATCTGGGTCGAGTGTGTTAAGTCAGGGGGGATACTCGTTAAAGAGATCCGTTGTCTCCTCTTTTGGACCTACGGCACACCCAGTCGGCATGTCTATAAAATTGTTGAATAGCGAGTAAAGTAGGCCAAATACACTTTGCACACAAAGAGTGGGGACCCCGACTTTAATCCCCACTTCACGGTTTCAAGACTTGCTTAATTTTCCCAAATCCCGTAATAAAATACTAAAGATAAAATAAACACGGCACTTTTCAAAACATCACATCTACTTTTCTGGCACTGGTCCTTTTTTTATCTATCTTGTTAGATCTATCTTTACTTCAACAAGCTCTTATGGTTCAAGTCATTTCCTTTTGAAGTATATAATGAATGTATGAATGATTCTTTCATGTGGCTTACAAGGTGTATCCTTTTTACGTAATTGAATCATATATGTTGCTGATGCAAATCTTGATATTTCCATAATAAACTCCAAGATTAAATTTTACTTTCAATCTTCATAGATTAAAAGCCTTAGATTCTTTTTCTTAGGGACTACCCCCCTTGGCTTCACTAGGACTTGGCCTAGACGGAGGAGTTGAGGATTAGGTGACAACACCTTAACTCGAACTTGCCCCCAAGGACACACCGAATGGATTGAAGATTTCTTCCACGTTACCCAAGTGTGTATAAAAGCGGCAACAGGGCCCACATGTAAGTTGACTAGGTCAGACTTAACCATAACCTAGTATTCTAATAAAAGATTACATTAATGCCTAACCAAATGCATTAATGAAACAATATAAGTTGACTATAGTCAAATGTGAGGATTGTACCATTCTCAACACCCTCCAACAAGTTGAACAAAAAGCTAAACAAAGGACTATGGAGAGAAAGGATGAAATACAAATGAGAATGGATTTATGGATACCCAACTCGATAAAGGTTGGCCATAGCCAGAATACAAATAAGAGTGGGTTTACGAATACCCAACTTGATACAAGTGGCAGTGGGTTTATGAGTACCCAACTCAATACAAATGAGAGTGGGTTGATGAATACCCAACTCATTAGAAGGTCAATCGTGGTTGAAAATGAAGATTTTGCATTCAACATCCCCCTTAATTTGAACAAGGGGGCATGGACAGAAGACATTCCATCACAAGCTACATCCCTCCTCAATGTTCAACAGGAACCAAATAGATAGTCCCCCTTGAACAAAATATCTCCCACACCAGTATAGTTCCACAAGTTGATGAATATGCCTTCTAGTAGAGGTATAGAAGAAAGATCCATTCTAAAATATGCTAAGAGTCATCTATAGAATCATCTATAGAAAATAATGGGACAGATCCTGCAAACCTGTGGGTAAAAACTACATCAAGAAAGGTGAATAAGTACTTAGCTCCCCCACTAGAACAAGTGGTTGTAGGCCCACAGCTATCATTATGAACCAATCGCTAAGAATCAAGGCTCACACAACAATAAATTGTAGAGTTTGGTGCTTGACCCTTTTGGTTCATTTTCGATGCTAGTATGCCAAGGTCTCGAATATCCTAGCATCTGTCTGTATTACGATGGACCAGATCCCTCCATTTAGATATTCACTTGATACACCCAGCTACCTCTTACCCACCAATCAGGAGATGAACACAATCATTAGAGATGATATCTACATGTAGTTTGTATGGGTCACTTAGATAGACCCCCAGGGTGGGTTACATCCGAAGATGGTCTTCTATGTTGAGCACTTCATGGTTATGAGGGATGGACTCATCGTTTGACCCCATTACACACTTCGCCATTTGATGCACACCCTTCGGATCTCTTTGGGCCAGTTCAGAGTTGGCTCTCATAGACTGCGGATTGAGACTGACCATCAGATTGACCGATCAGACAAGATCTACCAAATGTGCCATCTTCGAGAGGTTGAGACTAAGGAGCATTTCATCTTCTGTTGCCCAATTTACTACGATATCTGAGGACAGTTCCACTATCTTTTCGAAGAGCTATAGACACTTGGTAGTTAGTTTCTTTAGGTACCTTGACTAGAGATGCCTGGCCTCATACATGCAGAAGACCTTTCGTCTTTGCTCTTCTATACTCCAACCATATCCACATCCTAGACGAACTCCCACCCAACAGATCACTTCCTTTTTTACAGTACTCCCATCTAGTGGCACCAAGCGGAAAATGGATGGAGATGACCCCAGATCGATTAGGACACAGGGTACTATTTCTACTTCCGTGACACCCCAGCGGCGTTGCCAGACTGGAACTCATATTAGCAAACAAACTAGTCACCAGATGATATCTTCCAAACCACAGCAACGGGTTCTTCCTTCTAGACAACAACACAACACTCATTCCAGCTCCTCTTCCAATTCTTCTTCTAAACAAACATCTATTTTGAGTTTTCTCTATTTGGCCTCAAATGTTAGGAGAGATGGTTCCAATGGACCAAGGTAGCCTTGTACCACTGGCACCATAGACTCTAGATCCACTCACCTTTTACATCTCTCTCATGGATCGCCTCTCTATCTTTGGAGTTGGCTTTCTAGAGTTTATTTTAGACTTCTATTATATCTTACTTCCTGATTCTTTCTTTTATATAGGAGTTGTTTTAGCGCTCCTACTTTGTGTAGACATCATTGTACCTAACAGTCCCATTGACCTAATTCAATGGTCATTTGTTGAACATTAATACAGTTATCTTCTCTTATCTAATCTAACTCAAACTTAAGAAATAATACATCACAAGGGTACTAACATCATTCAATACACATCCCCCCTAAGCAATAGCTAGCAAAATGTTACAATGTTAATTCGTATCACCTAGGGAAATCTCACCAAGGCAAAGTGCACTACCACAACACATCAACGCCAATGGAAAAGGGGAAATGAGAAAAGTGTTAACTCCATCTAGCATCAAGTATGTCCCCACCACACATTCAACCAAAAAAGGCCATGTAGAACATCCCCTCCTAGTGACACAAATAATACAACGTCATCACATATAGTCACTAAGAAAGTCCAACAACATCATGAAACATCTACCTCCTAACACCAACATTTAACCCTTTGGGGGAACTAGAACCATCAACCATGAACAAGATGTAGTACATCCAAGATAAACAAGTATACCAAAACCACACCATGATGAGATTGTTCCATAACCATCAAATGTGCAACCAAGGGATGATCATAATGAAAGCACATGTGAGAAGACCACCAAACCAACAACCATAATCATCCAACCAAGGAGAAGTGAGATTCCTCCAACTGAAGACCTCCATCAAATAATCTAATACCAAGAAGATACAGGGCTCCATGAAGATGTATTCCCCCAAGTCGATCCAATGCTCCAAGTGTAACGTCCCCGACCATCCATGTCGGGCCACGCTACGCCAGAGGACTCTTACTGTTCTCTCTACGGAACATACTGTAACATTTCCCAGCATACAATTGAGCTATGCCACATAAATTTTCTAACTGCATGCAATTAAAACATATGCACATATAGAACTCTTGCGGAAGCATTATATATAAAACATATGCATACAAATACATCTATAAATACACAGATTCGCACTGAAATTACCATAAACATACACATGCAGCATATACAAGAAATACCCATAAATATACAGACAGTCATAACCATGCATAAGATAAACCCATAAAACTGAACACGTAAATAATAATGCAGCATGTAATTTTATCACACAAATGGCACTTATCTTGGTAATAATGTCACCAACTGCGTGCAGACCTTCCACGAACCTCCCAGCCTTAGACCACACTGTTCATAACTTTCAACAGTGAGTCACCCCCGAGCTGGGACTAAACTCCACCCGGGTAAAGGGATTCCTAACCAGGCTAAAGGCTCATGGACAACAGGAAAGACTCTGTCACATGTGCCAACTCAAACTAACAGCCTACAGTCCCTCATTCCCCACATGCCTATCCCACCCAGGAAGTGTGCCCCTTCTCTGCTCAACAGTCCTTCGGCTACCCCACTTCCTTTTCGGGCTTCAGCAACAGACCGGATAGAAAGTCTCAGAGTACTGTAGTTGCAGTTTAGCACCTTCAGGAAATCAATTCCCAGCAATTCTCTCACTCTGAGAATTGCTCACGGGCCTAACAACCCGCCTCTTTAGTCCAGCTCCCAAGCTAACCAAATACACCAACACAAAATGGCTATGGATACAAGTTCAGGTACAGTCATGAAGATATGAAAGATAGCTCAATGGTGTGTGAATACTCATGGATGATTGGCTGAATAGTAGCAATGCTGGTCAGTATGATGGATGAATGATGGAAAAGATGATAGGAAATGAACTAAGTCCCAACAATATGTATGCATGTCCCCAACTTGACACTTGTCATGTTGAGAGTTACTTTGGCCCACTTGTACCCAACTTTAGAACTTAGGATAAAATAATTATCCATACTTTATGATTTAAGAAATATTAATATAATATTCCTTTTTGGCTTAAGCTCCCTAGCTTAGCCCCTTTTCTTAACTTAGCCCCTCCCTTTCCCTAACTAGTGGAGTTTAGTCCCCCTTCTCTTTTATCGTGGTCGGTCTGCGAGTAGCAATGTATTTTATATTAATTATGAGACATGTACCAAAAATAGGCGCACTGGCCTTTAACATCTAGGCTCTCCGGCCTAATCAAAACATAAGCATCATAGCTTATAACAACTGGCTCACCAGCCTATAAAACATAGCATAAACACAAAGGCTTGCTAGTCTCACAATCGCACACACATAAGATGCTGCGCGGGGTATCCTGGAATGTGCAAAATTCCTCATTTTACTGCTCAGTACATGCGCGCACTATGTCATGAAATGTGCATACAAAATGATATCAAAACAACTCACCAGCTTAAGTACATTTTCATCTAGATTACAATTGGGCGCGAACTAGGGATATTACAATCCCCTCCCCTTATTTATGCACTGTCCTCGGTGCATCATGTACCCATATACAACAAAATTTCAAAAATCCTCAAAAAGATGTGGGTATTCTGCCCGCATTGCATCCTCATGCTCCCAAGTAGCGTCCTCGGGACCGTACCAGGTCCATTGGACCTTTACAAGCCCTATGGCTCGGTTCCGGAGATGTTTGATTTTCCGGTCCAGAATGTGCACCGGATGCACCTGGAAAGTGCCTCCTTGCTCCACCTGGATCACATTCCAATCAATAACATGATTAGCATCAGGTATATATTTCTTGAGCAATGATACATGGAGTACATTATGAACAGACATAGATGCAGGCAATGCAATCATATAAGCAACTGGACCAATCCTATCTAGGATTTCAAATGGCCCACAATAGCGAGCTGCCAACTTTGAACAATTTCCCAACTTCAGGGAACTTTTGTTGGCTTTCACTTTCAAGAATACATGATCACCCACTTTGAATTCCCTGTGAGTTCTGCCCTTATCAGCATAGCTTTTCTACCTGTCTTGGGCAGCCTTTAAATTTTTCTTTATTTTTATCATTTGCTCCTCCATTTCCCTGAGCAAATCTGGCCCAACCACTTCTCTATCTGCTAGGTTATCCCAGCTTACTAGAGTGTTGCACTTTCTGCCATAAAGTGTCTCAAATGGGCTCATCTTTAGAGATGTTTGGTACCCATTGTTATAAGCAAACTCTACCAAGTGTAGGTAGTCTTCCAATTTTGATGGTTTATCCATCACATACATCCTTAACATATCTTCAATCACTTGATTCACCCTCTCTATTTGACCATCTGATTCTGGATGATAAGTTGTGCTAAAATTCAAATTTGTTCCAAATCCATTAAATAATTCTTTCCAAAATTTTGAGGTAAATTTTGGATCTCTGTCAGACACAATTGTCTTTGGCGTGCCATGTAATCTGGCAATTTCCTTCATCTAAACATCAGCAATGTTCGATGCCTTGTGAGTGAGCTTAACTGGAATAAAATGGGCAGCTTTAGTAAGCTTATCCACCACTACCATGATAGAATCATGTTGTTTGTTTGTTCTGGGCAATTTAGTGATGAAATCCATGGTTACAACTTCCCATTTCCACTAAGGAATGGGTAATGGCTGTAGCAAACCAGCTGGGTGTCTATGCTCAGCCGTTACCTTTTAACATTCCAAACATCTGGCAATAAAATCTGCAACTTCTTTCTTCATGCCTGGCCAATAATATTGGCTTTTGATAGCTGCAATAGTTTTCTGATATCCTGGGTGCCCAGTATAAGGCACATTATGCATTTCTCTCAATATCAGATTTTTCAATTCATTAGAATTTGGTACATAAACTCTGCCCCTGTACATAAGAATTTCATCATTATCTAGCTTGTAATCTTCAATTTTTTGTTGCAAATTACCTCCTTGTAATTTTGCCACTAATTCTTTGTAATGCAAATATAATTTGGCAGCCTCTAGAATTCTGTCTTTCAAATTTGATTGGTACATGCTAATGGCTGTAGCATGCAATTCATGTACTCTTCTGCTGAGTGCATCAACCACTTTGTTCTCTTTCCCTTTGATATGCTTTATATCAAAGTCATATTCACTTAGAAATTCTAACCATCTAGTTTGCCTAGCATTTAGAGTTGGCTGATCAAATAAATATTTCAGACCATTGTGGTTTGTTCTCAGCTCAAACCTCTTCCCCATGAGGTAGTGTCTCCATTTCCTCAAGGCATGCACTATGGCTGCCAACTCCAAATCATGAGTGGCATAGTGTCTTTCATGCTCCTTCAACTTCCTTGATTCATAACATATGACAAACCCATTTTGAGTGAGGACTCCACCAAGTCCCTCTTTACATGCATCTGTGCATACAATGAAGTCTACATTTGGGTCTGCAATCCTTAGTATTGGAGCACTTGTTAGTAATTGTTTCAAGTGTTGGAAACTCTTTTCACAATCCAATGTCCACTGAAACTTCACACCCTTTCTTTGCAATGAAGTGATTGGGTGTGCAATCTTTGAAAATCCTTCAATAAATCTCCTGCAGTATCCTGCAAGGCCCATGAATGATCTGACCTCTGTCACATTCTTTGGCGCTAACCATTCTCTAATGGCTTCTATCTTCTCATGATCCACTGCTATCCCATCCTTTGAAATGATGTGCCCCAAATAATGAATTTTCTTTTGATAAAATGAGCACTTGCTCAATTTGGCATACAACTGAAGCTCCCTTAATACTTGCAACACCATTCTCAAATGATGCTCATGCTCTTCTTCTGACTTAGAGTATATAAGAATGTCATCCAAAAAGACAATGACAAACTTGTCTAAATATTCTCGAAAAACACCATTCATTAAGCACATGAAAACAGTTGGTGCATTTGACAACCCAAATGACACCACTGTGAACTCATAGTGACCATCCCTTGTCCTGAAGGCGGTCTTGCTGATATCTTCCTCTTTAATCCTTACCTGATGGTATCCTGACCTGAGATCTATCTTTGAAAAGATCTTTGCATCCTTCAATTGATCAAAGAGATCATCAATTCTTGGCAGAGGATACTTGTTCTTCACAGTCACTTTATTCAACTGTCTAAAATCAATGCACAATCTTAATGCTCCATCTTTCTTCTTCACGAACAAGACTGGGGCACCCCAAGGTGACACACTTGAGCATATATACCCCTTCTTCAGAAGCTCTTCAAGTTGCATTTGCAACTCCTTCAGCAGTGGTGTACTCATTCTGTAAGGAGTCTTTGACACTGGAGCTGCTCCAGGCATTAGATTTATAGAGAAATCAATGTCTCTCTTTGGGGGTAGTCCTGGTACTTCCCTGAACACATCTTCAAACTCTTTTAGGACTGCATAATCTTCCAAATTTGGCACCTTATCTTTAGGTGTCTCCTCCATATGAGCTACAAATATTTGACACCCTTTTTTGTAACATTTCTTCAGCTGCAATGTTGAAATCTCTCTGATGGTTACAGCCCTGGGAACTCCTTGCACTTTCCTTAGTTTCCCTTCCTCATCCAAGCAAGTAAATGCTTTGTTATGACAGTCTAAGAGAGCATGATGTTGGTCCAACCAATCCATCCCAATTAGACAGTCATAGGAAACTAAAGGTAAGATGTTCAAATCTGCCTTGGTGTTCAGTCCATTCATGTCAATAAGACATGACTTAACCATCTCATTAACTTTTCTTTTGGCTCCTGTAGCCAGCTGCATCAACCAAGATTTCCCATGCTTGCTTCTTGGCAAATGCAAACTTTCCACCATCTTAGGATCTATATAACTATGACTAGTTCCTGAATCAATTAAAATAGCAATGGTTTGGTTGTTGATCATACCTTCCACTTCAATCATATGTGACTGATACTCTGTTTACTTGTTGTCCAGGGCTGCATAGATCCTTGGCACATTTCTACCCATGTCCTCCACTGTTTCAGCTTGTTGTACATTGTGAACAGTTCTCCCTTTTTCACCTCTGTGAGGACAATCTCTGAACTTGTGATCTCCTTTACAACCCCAACATTGAATAGGTGGATGCCTTGGTCTTTGACCCCCTGTTGCAATCGTTTTGGGATCTCTAGAAGTTTGTTGTCCCTGTGTATTATTTCTGAAGAATGGGATCAAAACGCTAGAGGTGCAAACCTAGTTGGTGGCGCAAAAAATTGTGGAAAGGTTTGTATCTCCATGGTGATCCCTCTCAAAACTTGATAGATTTGAGGATAAGATAGATCTAGGCTAGTTAAAGTATATTAATTTTTT
>ML833425.1:36880-85680 GCA_009831015.1 Picea engelmannii
GGTTACTAACCTAGGGTCTTTATCAATATATGTCACAGATCACATATCCCAGGAGTGCACTGGGTGCCCTAGATCTCGTCTAGGGTCTTAGCCATCCTCCAGGAGAATGGCTCTCGCTGCTGCATGTAAATTCAACAGTCAGATTCTAGCTAGAGTCAGAAGTTTCTCTAGAGTTGCAGGAGTGATGTATGTCCCAGGGCTGAAGGTAAATTTGCTCTCAGTATCAACCTTAGAGGACATGGGTATGCAGTTACGTTCGAGGATGGACAAGTACTCATATGTTCAGAGGGAGCAGATACCCAAGATGCAGCAGTAAGGCTTGGCATCAAGGAGGGTATGTTGTACAAGGTGTTGGGACAGCCTATAGTGGGGTCCAAGGGGATCTTGGATCGTAGATCAGATCAAAGTGCAGCGAAGGTAACAAGATGGTCTTCCTGTTCAAAGGGAGCAGCTACAGCAGTAGCAGATTTGATGGGGTTAGAAATTGATCCAAGAGGAGGTTATTCCAGAAGTACCTTCCTTGCTAAGAGGGAGTGTTAGTTTTTGGAGTAGCTCGGATAGGTACTTCTGCATTAGCGGTGACTAACATGCAGAGGTGACTGAGCGACACTCTCTAGATATCAACTTTATTGTTAAAGTGGCTTTTATTTAAAGACTAAAGTGACCTTTTATAAAGTTGAGTGACTTAAGTGATTTAAGTCATCTCAACGAGAGATTAAGTCACAGCCGTTGATCTCAAGAGATCAAGATCAGATCTTGATCGTTGATCACTTTGGAGATAGGGTTTTAGTCATTAGGAGATTATAAAAGCAACTCTAAGGAGAGTGAGAGGCACACAGAAAGTGCATTGGAGTAAAGGAGTCTTTGCTCATGTACTTGTGTCACACATTGTGTGAGGAGGTGAGAGAGTCACATACACAGTGTGAGAGACTCACAGAGAGTGTGAGGGTGTGAGAGACACATTGAACTAAGAGGAAGAGGGCGAATTCGCTGAGGAAGAGGGCAAATTTGCCGCTGGAGGAAAGGTGATTTTTCGTGGTCGAAAAAGCAGGGCCAATTTTTTGGGGCCCAAAAAAACTGGGCTGAAAAGGCGGTGCCTAAAAAACTGAGCCAAAAAAGCAGGGCACTTTTGTTGAGCTGTAAGAAATTTATGAATTAGCTGCTGTAATTTTTTCTTCCTCTGAAGCCAATAAAATCCTCTCACTTACTAGTTTTCCCTTCGGGGGTTTTCCAGGGGCATTGCCCAGAAATATCTGTGGTCAAATGTGTGTGTTGTTTATGGTTCGCTGTGCATTTTAATGGTTAAAACTCAGCTGTAAATTTTCTACATAGTTTACAGAATTTATATCAGCAGTAGATTAAATTCTGAGTTGTTAAATTATTGGCATAAAATTTCTGATGGCTGGGTTTCAAGAAATTTAACAGAAATTGTAATATTTTTTGTATGACCGATTCTTTTATTGGTTCTTAGGCCAATTCCGGTTAAAGTCAAAATTTTGGGAAAAACAATTCCGGTCTGGTTCTTACCAGTGACAATTTTTGTGGGGATGAGTTCCTAGGCAACATTGTCGTTAATAACCCATTAACTAAAAGTAAGTTTGACTAAATTGATCTGAAATTACCCAATTGTACAGTAGCCTGTGATCTACCTTAAGCAACACAACAAGATTTAAGGCCACTTTGCACTGGCCAATATTTGCGGATAACTTAAATGAAGTATCTCTTAGTAACGTAAACTACAATAAAATACCAGTGGGCCAATGCAGATTCGTCAAAGTTATTCTGACTTAATCCTACCAAATTCCGTAACATGAATTTAGTTTGAATTAACTACTGCAAGATGGACCTTAATTTAGTCAATCTCAACAGTAAGAGATCAACTGAATTGATCTAAGAATTCTGACCAGTTCGAAGTGACCCAAAGCTGAACAGAACACTTACTAACAGATTTACTAAAAATACAAGTCAGCAAATTGCTTAGAATAGCCTTTTAAGATAGCGAAAGAGTTAAATAAACCAAACAACCTGAAACTTTAATTTAATTAAAAATGCTGAAATTTAATAGAGTAGAGTAATTATTAATGTAATAATAATCCAGAGAGGTTAACCTATATACACTTCTATTAGTCAAATTGTTATGCAGAGAGACTCCCTTATATCTAGTACATTAATTTAGTTTCTGATTTAACTGTTACCTTAAATTAAACATTATTATTATTATTAAATATTTAATAGCTTATAATACCTCACATAAATAACAACTATAATGGTCTGGAGTATGACCTAAAACTATTTTTGTTTGGCTGAGAGCTCATTTTTCTAGGACGTAAGGAAACAGGTTAACGACCCAAAACTCAGAGGTATCTCGCAAAAATGAAAATCTGTCTCCTTATAAACCACAAACAGGTTATTCCAGGTAACATGGTTTTCTTTGAATAAACAATTATAAATCAGCTGCATTTGCAGATAGCCACCAGTAATGATGGCTGTCCCAACTACTGGTTGAGATAATGAGTCATGATAAGTTTTCTCAATGTGCCACCAGTGATGATGGTTGTCCCCAGTACTGGTTGAGATAATGAGTCATGATAAGTTTTCTCAATGTGCCACCAGTAATGATGGCTATCCCCACTACTGGTTGAGATAATGAGTCATGATAAGTTTTCTCAATGTGGAGAAAAAACAACCACAAAGAGAAAATGCATAATAATTAAAACTAATCACCTAAATCACAAATTTTATCCGCCTATGCCTAATGAGAAAAAGGCATGATAATTAAAACTAATCCCCTAAACCCCAAATTTATCTGCATGTGCTTAATGATACTTGGAGTGGCCACTTTCTAGCAGATTTAAGCCGCGGGCCGTGTCAAACTATGGAACTAAAGAGGCGAGGATTTTTTTAAATTGAGAAACCGAGAGGGAAAAGAAAACAACACAAATGTCCATTAAATGCATTGTGACGATGGAGATAAATTTAGTAAAATAAGATTAAATTTACGGAAATTTATGAGGGGAGGGACTTTAAAAAATTGGAGAATGAAAAAATCAACTAAAGGCTCAAAAATCGGGGGTTGGACACGAGATCGAATCTTCAGATCGCAATTCAAACTTCGAAGGAAAAAATAGTTACCAGGCAGGCTTGGTGTCCCAGACCGACTCGTATTCTAAAGAGAGGTGATTTAAGTATCCATCCATGTCTCTGATGCTTCCATCCTGTTCCAAGAATTTCGACTCCTCGTCAGTGTCCTGACCTCCACCATTTCCATTGGCACTCCTTATTGTTGTTGTCCCGGATCGAACCCTTTTGCTCTGTAATACAAGATTTGGAGTGCAATTGCAGATAGCAAGCGCAGATAGGCGTGATGAATGTGAATAGGAATATGGTAATGCCTTAAGTAGTGATTTAGGAATTTGAAGGCCAGAGTTTAGAGTAAGTGCTGCAATGGAAGTAGGGGATTGAATGAGAATCCCCATGTCTCTACTGTTACCCAACACTACTAATCCATTTTTCAAGGCCGTGTATTTCTATTAATATATACACTATTTTTAATGAAAAGTTTCATTTATCTGTTAATACAGTCACCATTGAAAATTTTCATTTAACTATTAATACATTCGCCATTGAAAATTTTCATTTACCCAACACACTCCCACATCCATTTAGCTTATATTTTTGATAAAAGGTTTTATTTAATTTATTTTTCAAATATGGCAAAATCTAGCATAATTTAGAGTTATTAATAGAGTGAGGATAGTAATCATTGGTCATGGAGAATGACCTAAATGTGTTTCTGCTTGGTTGAGAGCTTGTCTTCGTTGGACTTAAGGAAATAGGTTAATGGACCAAGACCCAGAGGCACCTCGCGGGAGTGAAAGTTTGCCCCCTTATGGACCACTAATGGGTAATTTCAGGTGGCATGGTTTTCCTTGAATAATGGTGACGAGTTAAATCACATTCGCAGATAACACCGTGGTGATCGTCCCCATTGTACACTGACATACTTAGTTATGATAGGTTCTCCCACTATGGAAAATATATATAAAAAATAAATAAAAAGAAGTAAACTCAATACACCAAAATGGCTAAATCAAAAATAATGAGAGTCTACAAAATATAAACGTTAATCAACATGAATAAGCCTAACATCAAATGTCAAGTCATTATGATCATTTGTGATACCCCTCCAATAACAACATGTTCATCCTCCATCATGATTTACTCTTAGTCATTGGCATCAAGTTCAGGTTGCATTCAAAGCTTAAATATGGTAATAGCAAAATGTCTAGAATTTGTGATTATATATAAGAGTAGGAGGAGTTTAGTTGTGTGGTCAATTACATCTCTCAAATGGCTCAGTTTGCATGATCTTGGGGTTACCATAACCTCTTTGAAACAATTGAGATTGAACAAATTGGACAAGGAAGGTGTTAGGTAGCTCCCTCTTGATATCATAGGGACCAAGTTGGTGCAAGTAGACCATCTCCATTTCGGTCATCATACCTACACTACAATTTACAAGGACAAACTTACGCATATGAAAGAGGTGTTATAGAAAAAAAAGTATTTAAACGGTGTATTATTATTAAATAGCATGTCCTTTTTTTCCATATCGAAAATAACACTTCGACATGAACAAGCAATGACAATGATGGGAACTCTAATGCTTGGGGTGATGTATCTCTTAGAAGGGTTGTTGTCACAACCCCTTGGAGACTCACCCAAGATGTTAAGTCTCATCCTCTCTCCAAGGCGTGCGGCACCACAACAATTCTCACTTGGCAACACCAACGATACTTCGTTCGGACTACGCCTCTTCACCTAGAGCATACGCATACTTCGTTCTAGGCTACGGGCAAGTCACACACTCACTCTATGCGACTCACTTGTACACTCAAACAATTTGTTAATCCATTGAACACTTAGTCATTTAAGTATATAGTTGTGAAACATGCAAAACACAAAGAGAGACACCAGATATAGTGTGGGTGACACCAAAGGTGCCTAACACCTGGCATGTCTTATTATATTGCAAAATAGTTACAATACAATACGATACAATACAATGCAAGGGTGTTGATGTCCCAATTACAAATCTTGGAAAACTCATACGACTCGCCTCACACCACATAATTGTCCAACCTTCCCAACACAAATCTACCCCACCCAAACTTCATTGTCACACCATATATGTCAAGTCCGCAATTCGCCTCGTCCATGCGCCTATCTCAGACTCGACTCTTCCCTTGGTCACTTTCGCCAAAGACACTTCACGAAGTGCCTACAAGACTTCGGTTTTCTCCATGGTGCACTCACCTCGGACCTACGCCCAAACTTCAACGGTTTTTCTTATCTGCACCATTTACTTGGTTACTTGCCTTCACATCCCATGATGTTCATATTTTTGCCTTAGCTCATTTTCCTTTGGTTTACTTATACAAATGTCAACCATCGCACCTACTTGTGTGGTCGCATCCCTTCGCAAACCAACATGCCCCATCTCATGTTTGTGTTTGTTCCACACCTTGTTCTTTGACTATGGTCGACTCCAACTCATCACATGTATGTGAGGAGGGTCAAGTCGACCTCCCCAACATGCTCATGTCACCGAGGGTAGGCAATTCCACTCCTTGTGCGCTCACGCCCAAGTCGCCCTGCCTGTGCTCTCGTTCAACCAAGTATTTGTATTATGTTGCAAGGCAAGTGAAGTGCATGCCCCCTTGGGTCTGCACGTCACCATCGTGCACCCAAGGTGCTCCTACCCATGCCTATAAATTGTCATGTGCCCAACCGATCGCATTCGTCCTTGTGCACGTCAACCAAATCACCTCTAAATCTACTCAAGGAGTGCGCACGCTCTCAGTGGGTCTCGGAAGGATTTACATCCTCCCTACTCAAAGTCATTGTCATCCTGGCAACATCCGTCGATCTCCATCGTGCATCTAATCCATCTTTAGATCTTGTCTTAACTCAACAATTGTTGCCAAAATAATGGATTCATGAAGTGTTTCATCTTGCCGACTTATTGTTACCTCCATGTTATGACCCAAGTGTCACACACCCACGACGGGGCATAAAAAATTTCGCTTTTCTTAAAGGACAGAATCTTCATTCATGATTCCTAATTTGGAAGGTCGGGGAACTAGTCCGACCTCCTGGTCAAGGATCTTCGATTCTGAAGCCAAACAATTCTCTGAGACCTTGATGGTCTCGTTCTATAGTTAAACACGGAACCTTTCGACTTCTTGGTGCAGGTTTAAGGGTACCCGTGACCTTCCCTTTCTCCCTGCTGCGAAAACCCAGAGTGTCAGGCGTTAGCTCCTTTTGTTTGATAAGCCCCCTCTTAATGTGACCTTGGCGATGACCACGTGATTGCGGGCACGGCCACAAGCGGTTTGGAGTCAAACTACTTTTGGGCCCGCAATGCTCTTACAACCTCCACGTGTCCTCTTGACGAAACCATGGTTTGAATTGCGGTCCGCCCTCAATATCTTAAACTACTCGCAACTCTTGTCCCCGCAATGCTACGAGATCGTCAATCTCACAATCTTGACGATAGCGGCTAAATCGACGATTCAGATCTACACCTCTTGGATCTATGGACTAGGTCTGCTCCCTCTGGATCAACGGTCGAGATCTCTTCGCAATTCCGGACTTCGAGAATTTGAAATCTCAAACCCAACTTCCTTCCGTACTTCAATCCTCTGGAGTTGACGATCTACGGACACATGTTCTACTCAATCAAAGGTCCTGCCTTCATTCTGGGTGGTTGACCTTTCAACCCAGATCAACGGTCCAACGACCCTCTTCTCGATCGGCGGTTGAGATCTCCTCTGAGTCTCTGGACTTATGAGATCTCAAATCTCAAACCTCTTTTTCCCAATGTCTTTTACCCGGAGTCTAAGATCCACTGACGCGTGTCTCCCCCGAATCCAACGATCGAGGATTACTTCGAGACTTTACCCGGAGTGTATGGATCTATGCCACGTTCCTCTTAGATCCGGCGGCTACAAATCACTTCGAGACTTTACCCAGAGTTCATGGATTCGCGCCACGTCTCTCTTAGATCTCACTGTCCAAATATTTCTTCAGGACTTCGAGTCTTCGCACTTCGACGATCTCAGTTCTCAAACTGAAAACCCACTTCAACTTTTCCCCGGAATTCGAGATCTGTTGACAAGTGTCTCCTCACAGATCAACGACTCACGGCTCTTCGACTCTTTGGGCTTCCAGTGTTTCAACACTTCAACCTCTGCCTTCCTCTAGATCTTTCGACCTGCTGACACATAGCCTCCTGGATTCAACAGTCCAGATATACTTCGGCTCTCTGGGAAGGGTTTGAGCAACATGTGCTAGCTCTCCATGCTAGCCCCTTCCTTCATATGTCCTCAAGCTGTGACCACACTCTCCCGCGATCCAATGGTCTTGATCTCCTCTCTCGCAAATCGGGATTTCATGTTTCGTGACTTTGGAGGTTGGCTTACCTCTGTTTCCCCGATTTCCTGATATTCACCCACGTCAAATCATCGGTCCACAATCCTCTGTGATCCCACGACAGTGATCAAATCGCGAGTTCGTGTTTCGCGAGTCGTCACAACTCTTGCCTTTGACTTTCCCGATGTGCGAGTCAGGGAAATGTTGATCTTCCGCCACTTGTCCTTCCCAGCACCAATGGCTAGGATCAACTCCACTCTTTCCCTTGCAAATCTTCCAAAGTTCGAATCCTTGAACTCTCGGATCTGTTGCCATCTTTCTATCCTAACGATGGATGGTTCCGATGATTTCAGAACCTCGGGACTTGGCAAAGTCCATTCTCCTGTATACTTTCGAAGGGTTTAACCCTCGTGCACCTCTCCTGGATCCAACGACTGTTGGTCCTCGCACTCAAATCTGACAGCCCAAATCCGATCTCCTCCTACGTGCTCTTCTAATTGTCTAGACGTGGATTCCCACGGTCTAGATCTCTCACAGTGCTCGATCCAATGGTCACTGGTTCTCCTCCTCCCGAGCTTTCACTTTCTTCCCTGACTTGGAAGATTTCAGATGTTCTGAAGGCCTCGGCCTTCGATCTACCTCCTGTGAGCCCTGATATATGGGTCTCTACTTCTTCTTTCCCTCCAGAGCTTACGAACTTGAAACAAGTTCGCCTCTTAGACCTCATCTACGCTTCTAAAAAAAACGCTTATCTCTTCTGAGCTTGGTTCTTAGGGAATTTCGAATTCCCCCATACTCTTGTGTTAATTTGATCGTGTAAGATCGACGATCTATGACCTTCCTTGATCCAACGATCTAGATCACATCGCAACTTCAGGTTTCGGAAGTTTTAGACGCACCAACGTGCGAATCTCTCGATGTGTGAATCCCCGATGTCGTCAATCCAATGGGCAAGGAGGGTCCCAGTAGATCCTTAGATCTACGGTCCAGATCACGTCACAACTTTGGGTTTCAGAAGTTTTAGTCGCGCCAACATGCGAATCTCCCGATGTGCGAATCCCCGATCTCACCAATCCGACGGTCAAGGAGGGTCCTGATAGATCCTTAGATCTATGGTCCAGATCACGTCGCAACTTCGGGTTTCGAAAGTTTTAGTCACACCAACGTGCGAATCACCCGATGTGCGATCTTGCGAAGACTGAAGGAGTCGAGGTGTTAACGCCTGCGCCCCTTCTTCAAATCTAATGGTTGCGACATACCCTAGGTCCTCTCGAACGGATCTCATCTGTTCATCTTCTAAATGAAAGGATATTCCCTTTTGATACTTGAACCTCACTATTCTTCCTGAGCTTTGTTGGCTCTGAAAGGCTTAAGAGTTTTGCCCTCTTTCTCTTGAACGTAACGCTTGGAAGGGTCTTATGCACTATTCTTGCGCTCCTTCATCAAGGCTAGAACTTAAGTGGTTCTCGATCTCTGCTTGCCTCACAGAGAGCCCATGCATATCTGCACTACCTCTCTTGAGCTTAACCAACTTCGTCCTCCAAGGGACCCAGAATGATTAGGAGGGTTGACATGCATACATGAAACTGTACCTAAGGTCGACGAACTCACAGTTCGTGGCTCTAGCTTAAGACACCACGGAACGCAAGCATTTATGAATATAAAAACACATCCAATTCATACAATTTCCTACTTGCCTAATTACACAATCAAGCATGAATAAAAAAGATACAATATAATCATCAAGCAAATATATCCATCCCTGCAACATTCATAGGATATCCAACTTTAATTCACATTACCACTTAAATACACAAGATATGTGATTACTTATCTATTATAGGTGGTATCTAACTTACTGACTGTGGGTGTTCGGCCTTCCACCCTACCATAGACTCAGAAGAATTCATTCTTATCACTCTGGCCACCCCCGTGCCAAGCCATGATATCACCAGGGAACTCTCGCAGTTCTCAAGGATTCTTTCTCTGTTCAACTTCTACTCGGGTTCTATTCTCTACAACTTTCAGATATCTCTCTATGTTATGGCCTCGACGAGATTTATCAAATGCTCCCTCAGCATCAAGCTCGTGGCCTTCTATTCGTTATCCCCTGGAGAGCTCCGTGCATCTCCCTTACGAGCTTGCGCGCTCATCTCCCCTCTGTCTGGTTGTCCGTGTGTATCTATCTTAGCTTCCTTCTTTTGGAAGGTTCCCGACCCATCACGTTCCTTCTGTCAGAAGGAAGCTCGGGTTTGCAAGTCTCTGTGATACTTCAGGCTGACATTTTGTAGCTAAACCATGCTCCCATTCATGGGGGTGGTTGATAATTCAACCACTGGTCCTTTCTTCATTAACTGATTTCTCTCCTTGGGATCTGAAGGAGGTTTATCATCCTCATCAAGGGAATTTGGGGTTATTTGATATAATGAACCCTCTCGTATAGTTTTCACATTCTTCCTCTAGTGATATCATGGCCAGTACTTTCAAGGTTTCACCCCCACAGTCAGTGATTGGCAACCCAAACAATAATACATTTACATTTTCCACATGTCTTAGCATGGTAATCCTATTTTATGATTAAGTTACAAACTGGGGGAAATAGGGTGTTACAATTCCATCCCCCTTAAAGGAACATCGTCATCGGTGTTCTTTCTCAAAACACCTGTCATGCCTTTCTCATTCAGTTGTTTCAGAAATCTTGGTCTTTCTCTCTCGGTCGGGTCCTTTTTCAGACCCTTAATCTTTGTCACCTGCTTTCAGTAATTCTTGGACAATCAAGCATGCTAATCATAGTCTTATGCGAAAACATTGCATAAACATTTCTAGGAAATTGTCATATTCTTAGCTCAATAATTATCTACGCAGTTTATGGATTTGTATCCATGTGGTCATTTTGTTATCCAGGCTCATTGTTTTTCCTTGACATACCCATTGGGTGCATGATCTCAATCAATAGTTTACAATAACTATCAAGGTTGCATTTTCCTTACGGTCACTCACCCTCCAGGCCCAGGCTCAGGCATCCCCTTATCTGCTATACAGTCCCTCGAGTGATCCATCTTACCTTGCCAAGGTTTTCTCGCACAGGAAGAACTACCCACCGTGTGCATGATCCCAATAGTTTACAAGAACTATTAAGGTCTCCTCTTCCTTGTGGTCACTCACCCTCCAGGCCGAGGCTCGGGCATCCCCTTCTCTGCTATACAGTCCCTCGAGTGATCCATCTTGCCCTGCCAAGGTTTTCTCGCACAAGAAGAATTCCAGAGACTCTATTGAGTCTTACAGTCGAGGCGTCCCTCAAACTTGCTCTGCTGAGGCATCCCTCCGGCTTGTGTTACCTCAACACAATATATTCTAGGCAATCATGGCTTACCACGAGGTTCTCATGGTTCAACAATAACCATTTTTCATGCCTTTACAGCTTGACAGCCTTCTGGCTCAGCTAAAGTTAGGGACAAAGGTTACTCTCCTTCTCCCGACTAAATCATAGATAGGGACGAAGGTTACTCTCCTTCTCCCGACTAAATCATAGATAGGGACAAAGGTTACTCTCCTTCTCCTGACTAAATCATAGATAGGGACGAAGGTTACTCTCCTTCTCCCGAGTCAGTCTTTATTTCATGCATTCAAATTATATTCTTTCTCACATGTATCACAGGCATATAAAAATTCACGAGGCATCATCATAAAATTTAAATTCAAAATTTTCTTATAACTCTATGACTCACAGATATCCAAATTCCACATTTTGTTTCCATGTTTGTTTCGCACAGGAAACAGATTCATAATTATGGGACTTTCCTTCCCATAGCAGTTTGGCTCAGCGGGTAATTGGTCTTCCTTGTGGGCTTACAACGTTGCCATATCCAAGACCCCTTTGCTTCCTTCACTTTCAACTTCAATCAGCCAAACAAATTGTTAGTTTCCATGCACATACATTTTAGTGTACCTTTATAACGTCATCACAGACCATTTCGGAATTGTGCATACTAACACTCAAATTCACTTTCTCAAAAAAACAAAATACCATTTCTTGCAGTTTGGCTCAGTAGGCAATTGGTCTTCTTTATGGGCTTACATCACTACCATATCCATGACCCTTTGCTTCCTGCAATTCATTCATTTCATAGCATAACAAATTATTAGTCTCTCATGCATCCATGTATATATATATATATATATATATATATTCAAAACCATGCATACTAACAGTTCATCACATATGTATAAACATGAAAAGGAAATCCCATTCCTTTCCTATGCCTCATTTCAACATACCAAACCTTTCAAAACGTAATTCAACATTTTAAAGGATTTAACAAATGTGCCAGTATTCATGGCCACATTCATACCCAATGCACTCTTGCATTGATTTCAAGTTTTTCATACTTTATGACAGGTTCTTGACCATGGTGTGTTGGAATTTAGCCAACCTCCTCACCACATGGCTTATTCATTTTCATTCTGGTGCAGACCCCCCTTCTCTCCAAGGGTTGCGTGACCTCTCGGTCTAGTATCTTCTAAAGACTGAATTGAAACAGTCTTCGATTCCCTGCTGGAACCTCTAAGAAACAGTCCACAGGTCTCCCTAAAAAAAAAAGAAAAATCGTCTGTGTGAACAAGCGCTAAGCGCAAGTCTCCTCCACGTGACCACGCCTTGTGACCACATGCCTATCCGAAAAGGTGCATCGTGATTTCATGTATTGGCTGTATGAGTCAACCGACTCTCCGTCCTTTGAACTCCCGAGTTCTGAAATTCCAACAAGGGCCTAGCGCATTCTAGCTCCTCCCTTATCCTCCATTCATATGACCCTTCACTATGACCTGGGGCCAATCCTTCCGAGCACATCGGGATTTCGTGTATCGAGGACTCCAGATGTGATTCACCTCCGTTCTCCCAATCCTCTGATACTCAAAATTGTGAAATATTCGGATCAGATCAACGGTCCACACTAGCTCTCCAACCAACAGCTATGATCAAGTCGTGATTTCGCGTTTCACGAATTCTCACAACTCTGCCTTTTGACCTTTCCACTTTATGAGTCAGCGAAATGTTGTTCTCTTGCCACATGTTCCCTTTCAAAGGACAGTCCCGATGATTTCGAGATTTCGCATTTCGGGGTTTTGCGAATTTCACTCTTCTTCTTCCAAATCTTCTAGTTTTGCAAAATTCTGATAATTCCTTGTGACTAACTAGCGCGCGACTTCTCCAAGATATAACGGCTTGAAAGATTTCGGCTCCTCCTAAATGGATCTTGAAATCGATCTGATGGCTAAGATCGGTTTCCTTACGATGAACAACTCGCGTTCATCTCCTCTATCAGGTTCTCGATTAACCTGATTTGATTAGGGTTTTCTTCCATGATCTTCACAATCTCGATCTGTAGTTGATCGAAGGGATTTCTACGATTTCTTAGTAAAGGTTTTTGACCTTTTGAGTCAACAAAGATTATTTGGTTCAGATCTTCTTGCATCATACAATCAATCTTCACTGCCAGAGGTTCACACCTCCATCATTTGGGTTCTCCTTCCCGAATCATACCTTACTTGGGTATCCATGGCATACAACTGCCCTTTCAAAATTCCGTGCATAAAAAGAGACAATAAAATATTTCAGAAGGGATTCTCACCCAATCTTTTCATACCTGTTCTTGGCTGCTAGCACCCTCTTTCTGATTTTACCTTATCAGCAGTGCTTTAGGGGGATTCTTACAGTCCTATCAACAACCTTTCGATTGCATCCTTCCCATGGTCATCCTCTGCTTGAAGTTGCCCATCATTGGTAACTGTCTTTCTCAACAATTCCAATTCCTTTTTTATACACAACATGCATCATTGGTTGGAATATCAATTAAAATGTATGTATCATCCATTCAAATCCATAAAACATCTTCAAAATGTCCTAACATATCTTTATGGTCGTCATCACATTATCCTCAAAGGTTTTCATGAATGCAATACAGACAGTTCTCAATTGTTTATGTAGTAATACAATTGTCGTCACTATGGTGTCAAAACATTTACCTTTATTAGTAATCAACTTTCTCATTCGAGAGGAAACATAACACATAGCAAGAAAGGAGTTAGGTGCTCTCCCCTTTTTCCCACTCCTTCGACACAGCCTGGGGATCTCAACCCAACTGAGTTATTTGTAAGGCTTTACTTCCTTTGCTTGATGTGGCTTCAACCAAGCCTATTCGATCAAACATACTCATTTATCCCTTCTCTTTTCCCAGCTGTACTTGTTCTCACAACTGCTCATCTAAGACCTACAACTCTGTAATCAATTCAGAGTTATTAGGGTGGATGAGTGTTCCTCATTTTTCCTCTTCTTGGCTTTTGCAATTTATTCCAAGTTGGGATCTCCCTGCTCTTTTCCTTGAGCAGCCTTGGTTAGGCCTCACTCTAACCTTTTTGGATACAACATCATGCTTTAATAGCAAGCTTTTTGTTCAAAGTGGGTCATGAACCTGTGCATCCTGCACATTATCATTCGGTTCTCAGAGTGGTTAACATTCAGTTGTTAGTCTTCCTATTACACATTTTATTTTAAAATCTAATCCATGATTCTTATACAGACATGCTTTGCAACCCATTTCCCAACCTTCTGCAATTATTAGGGTTGTGACTATGTTCTTATGACAGAGTCCTTACACAGTTTCCTCACAGGGAACCTCTTCAGCATGCAACTTCCTCATTGCATATCCATCACTATCTGAGATGGCCTCAACCTTGAATTAGCTTCAGCTTGTTAATAAGCATTCTTTAAGGAACATAGACATGCATTTTTGACATGCATTCCAGATTATGTATCCACACATATTCTAGTTTTTGTTAACTTACATCCATGATGTATTTAGCCATATTCATAATCCTAAGCATGTATGTCGTTGTCATAGGTATGTTTCATAGCCCACATACATCTTTACTTTTAAGATTAGTCAACTCAGGATTGTTCACAATCCTTCTCATGTGATCCTCCAAGGCATAATCATTTGCCTCTTATCATGACAACAGAGCATCTTTGCTCATTTACTCTTTCATTTATTTATATAAGAATTTCCTGAGGAAGTGGATTACATTCCCCTCAAGCTATCATTCGAAATAGAACTTTCATGACTCTTCAAAATGGAGTCAACCATGCAACCCTTGTATTCTTCTATTATTCATTCAATCTTGGCAAGTGCTAAGCTTGCCTCACATTTCACTCATCAGGGAAACCATATTGGGCCTTTAGTATACTTATACTCTTACATCATACATGTGCATCACTCACACATTTGATGTCATTCATATCTAACCGGTATTAATATCAGGTTTCATATCAAGAAGCTTCTCAAAGCATTAGATCCATGCACTCAAGCATACACACACAACTAAGTATTCATCATACTAGCTTAGTTTTATCATTAGTGTTCTTTAGTTAGAGATTACAGTCGCTTACATGACTAATCTCACAGTTATAACTCATACTGGTGTTTCCTTCTCTTTATAGCAATGACCAACCATGGTCACTCTCCCTTCTATAGTATAACAGCTGGCAAGAAAACTTTCTTGCCTCAACTTCTATAGGACTTTACTTATCTCACCTTTCCTCTGGTCATGAGGAGTTATATACTTCGAGTTTAATATAAAGCAATAATTATACTGCCACGGATCCTACCTGATTCTATCATATTCCTTTAATCCCACGAAGGTATTAACCATTATATAATCATCCATCATCAGTGCCTGAGGTTCAGACTGCCCATGCTTAGAGGAAGTGTCATGAACGTTGGGTCATCCATCTTTCAGGGTTCAGCTACCCTTGACAAAAGCCTGCCACCTTTAGCTATCCACATTCAACTCTTATTATCAATTTTAATTAGCATATCCCTACTTAGGTAAGAGTAGTTATCACTTGACAAGGGTTAAATAATTTCTTCTACTGAAATTCAACAAGAATTCCCAAAATCACAGGTTCAATCTGCAGTCCTTTTTCCTCAAGGAGTAAATGTAGATAATAGTACCTCTTTATACGACTCTCGCATGAGCCCAAGCAGGCCAAGTGTTGTAACCATGCTCTGATACCAATTTTCACACACCCACGACGGGGCATAAAAATTTTCGCTTTTCTTAAAGGACAAAATCTCCATTGATGGTTCCTAATTCGGAAGGTCAGGGAACCAGTCCGACCTCTTGGTCAAGGATCTCTGATTCTGAAGCCAAACAATTCTCTAAGACCTTGATGGTCTCGTTCTATATTTAAACACAGAACCTTTCGGCTTCTTAGTGTAGGTTTAAGGGCACCCACGACCTTCCCTTTCGCCCTGTTGCGAAAACCCAGAGTGTCGGGCGTTAGCTCCTTTTGTTTGATAAGCCCCTTCTTGATGTGACCTTGGCAATGACCACACAATTGTAGGCACGACCACAAGCGGTTTGGAGTCAAACTACTTTTGGGCCTGCAATGCTCTTACAACCTCCACGTGTCCTCTTGACAAAACCATGGTTTGAATTGCGGTCTGCCCTCAATATCTTAAACTCCTAGCAACTCTTGTCCCTGCAATGCTACGGGATCGTCGATCTCACGATCTTAACAATAGCAACTAAATCAACTATTCAGATATGTGCCTCTCGTATCTATGGACCAGGTCTGCTCCCTTTGGATCAACGATCGAGATCTCTTCGCAATTCCGGACTTCGGGAATTTGAAATCTCAAACACAACTTCCTTTTGTACTTCAATCCTCTGGAGTTGACGATCTACGGACACCTGTCCTACTCAATCAACGGTCCTGCCTTCATTCCGAGTGGTTGACCTTTCAACCTAGATCAACGGTCCAATGACCCTCTTCTCGATCGATGGTCGAGATCTCCTCCGAGTCTCCGGACTTCTAAGATCTCAAATCTCAAACCTCTTTTTCCCAATGGATTTTACCCAGAGTCTAAGATCCATTGACGCGTGTCTCCCCTGAATCCAACGATCAAGGATTACTTCGGGACTTTACCCAGAGTGTATGGATCTATGCCACATTCCTCTTAGATCCAGCGGCTACAAATCACTTCTAGACTTTCCCTGGAGTTCACGGATTCACGCCACGTCTCCCTTAGATCTCACTGTCCAAATCTTTCTTCGGGACTTTGGGTTTTCGCGCTTCGACGATCTCAGTTCTTAAACTGAAAAACCACTTTAGCTTTTCCCCGAAGTTTGAGATCTGTTGACAAGTGTCTCCTTACAGATCAACGGTCCACAATCCTCCGTGATCCCACGACCGTGATCAAATCGCGAGTTCGTGTTTCGCGAGTCGTCACAACTCTTGCCTTTGACTTTCCCGATGTGCGAGTTAGTGAAATGTTGATCTTCTGCCACGTGTCCTTCCCAACACCAATGGCTAGGATTAACTCCACTCTTTCCCTTGTAAATCTTCCGAAGTCTGAATCCTCGAACTCTCGGATCTGCTGCCATCTATCTATCCCGACGATGGACTGTTCTGATGATTTTGGAACCTCGGGACTTGGCAAAGTCCATTCTCCTGCATACTTTTGAAGGGTTTAACCCTCGTGCACCTCTCCTGGATCCAATGGTAGTTGGTCCTCACATTCAGATCTGACAGCCCATATCCGATCTCCTCCTGCATGCTCTTCTAATTGTCTGGACGTGGATTCCCACGGTCCAGATCTCTCACAGTGCTCGATCCAATGGTCACTGGTGCTCCTCCTTTTGAGCTTTCACTTTCTTCCCTGAATTAGAAGATTTCAGATGTTCTAAAGGCCTAAACCTTCGATCTACCTCCTGTGAGCCCTGATATATGGGTCTCTACTTCCCCTTTCCCTCCAGAGCTTACGAACTTGAAACAAGTTCACCTCTTGGACCTCATTTGCGCTTCTAAAAAAAATGCTTATCTCTTCTGAGCTTGGTTCTAGGGAATTTTGAATTTCCACATACTCTTGCGTTAATCTGCTTGTGTGAGATCGACGGTCTATGACCTTCCTTGATCCAACGGTCCAGATCACATCGCAACTTCGGGTTTCAAAATTTTTAGTCGCACCAACGTGCGAATCTTTCGATGTGCGAATCCCCGATCTCGCCAATCCGACAGTCAAGGAGGGTCCCGATATATCCTTAGATATACGGTCCAGATCACGTCACAACTTCGGGTTTCAGAAGTTTTAGTCGTGCCAACATGCGAATCTCTCGATGTGCGAATCCCCAATCTCCCCAATCTGACGGTCAAGGAGGGTCCCGATAGATCCTTAGATCTACGGTCCAGATCACATCACAACTTCGAGTTTCATAGGTTTTAGCCGCACCAACGTGTGAATCACCTAATGTGTGATCTTGAAAAGACTGAAGGAGTCGAGGCGTTAATGCTTGCACCCCTTCTTCAAATCTAACAGTCACGCCAGACCCTGGGACCTCCCGAACGGATCTCATCTGTTCATCTTCTAAATGAAAGGATATTCCCTTTCGATACTTGAACCTCGCTATTCTTCCTGAGCTTTGTTGACTCTGAAAGGCTTAAGAGGTTTGCACGCTTTCTCTTGAACGTAATGCTTGAAGGGTCTTCTGCACTATTCTTGCACTCCTTCATCGAGACTAGAACTTAAGTGGTTCTCAGTCTCTGCTTGCCTCGCAGAGAGCCCGTGCATATCTGCACTACCTCTCATGAGCTTAACCAACTCCGTCCTCTAAGGGACCTAGAACGATTAGGAGGGTTGGCATGCGTACATGAAACTGTACCTAAGGTCGACGAACTCACAGTTCGTGGCTCTAGCTTAAGCCACCACGGAACGCAAGCATTTATGAGTATAAAAACACATCCAATTCATACAATTTCCTACTTGCCTAATTACAAAATCAAGCAGGAATGAAAGGGATATAGTATAATCATTAAGCAAATATATCCATCCCTGCAACATTCATAGGATATCCAACTTTAATTCACAGTACCACTTAAATACACAAGATATGCAATTACTTATCTATTAGAGGTGGTATCCAACTTACTGATTGTGGGTGTTCGGCCTTCCACCCTACCATAGGCTCAAAGGCATTCATTCTTAGCACTCTGGCCACCCCCGTGCCAAGCCATGATATCACTAGGGAACTCTCACAGTTCTCAAGGATTCTTTCTCTGTTCAGCTTATGCTCGGGTTCTGTTCTCTGCAACTTTCAGATATCTCTCTCTGTTATGGCCCCGAAGAGATTTATAAGATGGTCCCTGAGCATCAAGCTTGCGACCTTCTATTCATTATCCCCTGGAGAGCTCCGCGCATCTCCTTTACGAGCTTGTGTGCTCGTCTCCCCTCTTTCTGGTTGTCTGTGTGTATCTATCTTACCTTCCTTCTTTTGGAAGGTTCCCGACCCATCACGTTCCTTCTGTCAGAAGGAAGCTCGGGTCTGCAGGTCTCTGTGATACTTCGGGCTGACATTTTGCAGCTAGACCATGCTCCCATTCATGGGGGTGGTTTATAATTCAACCACTGGTCCTTTCTTCATTAATTGATTTCTCTGCTTGGGATCTGAAGGAGGTTTATCATCCTCGTCAAGGGAATTTGGGGTTATTTGATATAATGAACCCTCTCGTATAGTTTTCACATTCTTCCTCTAATGATATCATGGCCAGTACTTTCAAGGCTTCACCCCCACAGTCAATTATTGGCAACCCAAACAATAATACATTTACATTGTCCACATGCCTTAGCATGGTAATCGTATTTTATGATTAAGTTACAAACTGGGGGAAACAGGGTGTTACACCAAGTGGGGCATATATGGGGTTAAATGTATATGATATGACCCCAAAGGGGGGGGGGCATATATGGCGCTAATTGTACATGTAATGTGTAAATATTGTGAAATTATATAGAAATCAAATATATGTGGGTAAATGTGCTAACAACCACTCAACACAAAGATAATCATAACTTCTTCTTTTATTATCGATAAGAGAAACATACAATACACTTGTTGACTGTACAAATTGAGTTCTAGTTCTTGGTTGTATGATTAGACTATTGTTGTATGAATATTCTCCTTTTGTATGGAATGCCACTTGTTGTAGAAAACTCAGGCCCTAACCTCGGTCTTTCTTATCTCATATTTGACTCAAAACAGTTGGAATAGGCCCTAACTCGACCTCTCTATATTACCCGACTGTAGGATATCCTCTATCCATTTATGTTATGCCCAGATTACTTGTACGTGACCGGACGGGCTTGTACGGGGTACTCCCAGCTTTACTTGCTCACTCTAATGAAGTAGCTCGACTCTCTTTTATATTATAGGTGAATCCGTGTGAGAATAAAGGGATAGATCCTAGCCATTGGATCTTAGATTGGATCAATGACTAGGATATATTTACTCATTGAGAGCACTTTATTCCTCACTACATGGTTTTAGCACTCCCTCTTAGTGAGGAAAGTGTTCTCTATGACTCCCATCTTCTTCCAGAAGTATTCAAATTTTCCTTTAGGTAATCCTTTGGTAATGATGTTTGCAACTTGCTCATTTGTTGAGATGTATTGAAGTTTCAAAGCTCCTTTCAATACTTTGTCCTTGATAAAGTGGTACCAAATATTAATATGATTAGATCTATCATGAAGGACTGGATTTTCTGAGAGTTTAATACAACTCTGGTTATCACAGTAGATAACAATAGGATCCAAATTTGAACCAAATAGATCTACAAGGACTTTCCGAAGCCAAATAGCTTCACAACTTGCTTGGATAACTGCCATGTACTCAGCCTCTGTTGAACTGAGGGTTACCAATTTTTGTTTTCTGATGTACTTTTCATGTCTATTGTGTTGTTAGCCTAGCCCGAATCTGAGTAACCCATTAGTCTAATTTGATATCTTTGTATGTACTGAAGTCCATATTCTATGGTACCTTTTAGATATCTCAAAATATGTTTAGTTGTAATCCAATGCACCCTCATGGGATCCACCATGTGCTGACTGAGAGTGTTGACAACAAAACAGATATCAAGTCTGGTGTTAGTTAAGTACATCAAGCATCCAATTAACTATTTGTAGATGGTGTGATTCACCTTCTCTGACTCATAGGTGTTTAGTTTCTTAAGATTTGTGATCATATGTGTGGCCATGGGTTTGCAGTCCTCCATCCCAAACCTTTTGAGAATCTCAACTACATATTTTCCTTGACCAAGGAAAATTTCCCCCTTGTGCTACCAGATTTCTAGACCAAGGAAGTAATGCATTAGTCCAAGGTCCTCCATTTCAAATTATTTTTCCAAGTCTTGTTTGCAGCTTGTAATCATTGTTTTTTCTCCTGAAAATAGATCATCGACATAGAGAACACGAATGAGAATATCATATTTATTAATGAGAAGATATAGGTTTGAATATGCATCAATTTTAACAAAGCCAATACTCTATAGATAATTATCAATCCTGGAGTACCACGCTCTAGGTGCTTGTTTAAGTCGATAAAGTGCCTTCTTGCGTCTGCAGACATGACTGGCCCTATTATGAACTTCAAAATCCAATGGTTGTTCTAAATATACCTCTTCCTCAATCTTACCATTAAGGAAAATTGTCTTAACATCAATTTGATGTATTATCCACCCCATCTGAGTGGCAACAGACATGACTGCATGAATGGAGGTATAACGAGCTACAAGAGAAAAGGTCCCATCATAGTCCACTCCTTCCTTCTGAGAGAATCCTCGAGCCACAAATCTATCCTTATAATCATCAATTATACCATCAACAACATGCTTGATCTTGTATATCCATTTGGAGATTACTACTGATTTGTTCTTCGGCCTGGGTATTGTTTCCCATACATCATTCTTTACTATGGAGGCATATTATTCCATCATAGAGTCCTTCCACTCTTGTTTTGTACTAGCTTCTTTGTAGTAGGTTGGTTCTGACTCAATAATGTCACTCACGAGAGCAACATATATTGAATACCTTTGAGGAGGTATGTTGGTTCTGACATAGGTTCTGGGTGACTTTACTTGCTCGCTAGCTTCCTTCAACAGTTGTTCAACCCATTTAGGCTTTCTCTTTCTGAGAGGAATTGGATGATCTTCTTCTTGTTGGCTTTCTGAAGGGGATTCTGAGCTCTGAGAGATGGGTATTTCTTCTTGTGGAGAATCTTCTGCTTCCATAATGTTTTTGTCTTGAAGAGATTTCCGGAAGGCCCTCTCTTCCTCAAATTTTATATCTTTGTGTTCTATTGTCCTTTTGGAGGATGGAATATATATCCTGTAGGATTTTAATGTCTGACTGTATCCTACTAGAATCCATTTCTTAGTTGTGGGATCCGACTTAGTCCTTTTCTCAGCAGGAATGTGACAGTAGACAGTACATCCAAAAATGTGAAGATGACTAATGTCTAGCTTCTTCCCCATAAATGCTTCTTCAGGAGTTGTATTTCCGAGCACTATATGCATACTCATATTATGTAGATACACAACAATGTTACAATATTCTACATGGAGGAACTTCGGAAGATCCTGATCATGTAGGATTGCTTTTGTTGCTCCAACAATTGCCCTATTCGTTCTTTGTGAAACCCCATTTTGTTGAGGGGTGTATGGGATTGTCAACTCCCTCTTAATACCAGCTTCTGAGTAGAATTTCTTGAAGGAAAAGGATGTGTATTCTCCTCCATTATCAGATTTGAGAATTTGTATTCTCTTCCATGTTTGATTCTCAACAAGGGCTTTCAATTCTTTAAATCTTTGGAGTACCTCTTCTGATATTTTTCCTGTCAAAAAGTGAATTCAAGTCTTTCTAGAAAAATTATCTATGAAGTTGATGTAATATTTAAATTTTCCTCCCAGACATAGAGGACATGGGACCACAAATATCAGTGTGAACTAGGTCTAAGATACTTTTGGATCTATGATAACTCCTAGGAAAAGGTGCTCTTGCATACTTACCTAGGGCACATCCTTTGCAAATGTCATGATGATCTGTGGAGAATGAGGGCATTCTAGTCACAATTATGCCCATAATTTTAAGAGCTCCATGCCCAAGATGATCCATACGCCTATGCCATATCTCATAGTCCCTACTGTTGTTGTTGCCAGCAAGGGCATATTGAGAGTCAAATTGTAGCTTGTATAGTTTGTCTCTCCTTACTCTAATAACTTGCTCATACCCGTTTCCTGTGCCTTTTGGTTTAATGTAAGCCTTTCGATCTTTGAAGGACACTTCATACCCTTTGTCTTCTAAAGCTAAGACTAAGATTATATTCTTCTTTAAACCAGGAACAAAGAGGACATATGAAAGATGGAGGGGTTTACTTGACTCCCTCTCAAACTTTATTGTTCCCATTCCCTTTGGATGATAGGCATAGTCGTCACCTAGTAGAATTTTGAACCTGAGTTCTCTCTCGCTTAATTTGTTGAAGTAGTGTTTATGGCATGTCATGTGGCTGGAAGCCCCATTGTCTATGTACCAAACATATTTAGTTTGGGTACATGAGAGGCAGGCTTGACATACATCTTCTACAATTTTATTTGTTGAGAGCTGTTAGATTTCTCTTAGCTCTGATACCATGTGAAATTATACAGAAATCAAATATAAGTGAGTAAATGTGCTAACAACCACTCAACACAAAGATAGTCATAATTTCTTCTTTTATTATCGATAAGAGGAACATACAATACACTTGTTGACTGTACAGCTTGAGTTATAGTTCTTAGCTATACGATTAGACTATTGTTGTACGAATATTCTCCTTTTGTACGGAATGCCACTTCTTGTAGAAAAATCGGGCCGTAACCTCGGTCATTCTTATCTCATCTCTAACTTAGAACAATTGGAACAGGCCCTAATTCAACCTCTCTATATTGCCCAACTGTAGGATATCCTCTATCCATTTAGTTATGCCCAGATTACTTGTACGTGACCGTATGGGCCTGTAAGGGGTACTCTCAGCTCTACTTTCTCACTTTAATGAAGTATCTCGACTCTCTTTTATATTATGGGTGAATCAGTGTGAGAATAAAGGAATAGATCCTAGCCATTGGTTCTTAGATTGAATCAACGTCTAGGATATATTTACTCATTGAGAGCACTTTATTCCTCACTACATGGTTTTAACAAATATATATGTAATAGGGTCGGCCTAATAGTAAAGGGGCCTCATGTGTAGTGCGTGAATAAGTATATATAGATATCATGTATTCATTATTGAGGACATGTGAATTGTGATGTATGAATGTATTTGGGTATTTGGAGGAGGTTCTCCTATTCTTTAAGGAGTTATTGTGTAACTCATCTCTCTTATCTATATTGAAGTAGTGCTCCATGCTCACATTGTTGTACATGGTGTGTACTTATGTTCTATTCTGATATCTTAAGCATTTGGTACATAACACTCCATACTTCAGTTTGTTCACTCATTCTATTGTGTGTTGGATCCCCTCATGACTTTGGCTAGTCGAGTATCTAGTCCAACCGTCGCGCTTTGACCACAAGAACTCACATCTTCATGCTCAAACACCCTTTTCTTTCAACAAACCCGTCACACTTGCAACTCCTCCTTTCTTCCATGACAAGTCTACACTTCATCCTCAATATGCCAAGTCGCCCAACCTACATTGCAACAATTTCCAAATTTCACTAAGGAACCTTCCTTTGGTAACCCGAAATCTCTCACTGCCCCCCACCGTGACAGTGAGCCAATGTGTTGCGATCTAGTGCAAAGGTGAAGGAGGATGTCTATTTGAGCCATCTTCCTCATCTTGAATCTGTCTCTATGCAATCAACGAAGAGTCACCACACTTCTACGTTATATACATAAGCATAGGTACACTTGAAATGATTTTTCCTTCGCTCTCCTCAACAAGTCGTTCTAGCTCGAGGTCATACAACCATTCACCTTGCCCGGGTTATTTAGAGGAGGAATAAACCTCTTCCTTGGTTTTCCTGTACCAAGGTAGCTGCATCTCCTTTCGTCTTCTTGGTATATGGATGGTCTATGCTTTTGTTCAACGAATTGCTCTGGCATCCCCATTTCTGCGACCTCTCTCGATCCTTGTTGTGATTATTCATACTTCAAATAAACATCTGCCAAACCATCCACTACCTTATCCAAATCTCCAACTATGTCTTCAACATCAACAAGCCTCCATTCCATTGACACCATTCTTCCTTTGTTTTCCGTTTGGGTTTTCCAACCATCACCCCACATCGTACAAGTTTTTCCCCACAAGGTTGTTTGCTTTGACTATTCACAACAATCAACCACAAAGAGGACACATGCATCCCCCCTTCCTTCCTCCTCATGGTAGGAACCAGACATGGAGTTTGTCCTAAGAAAATGGCTAAATTGTCCATGTGAGGAATAGGTGCTACCTTTTCCTTTCTCATGAACTCTTGTCCCAACATAACTTCAAAATCGTCCATGGGAACAACAGTGAAACTCCAACTTCTGCACCAATCCTGAAGCTTCAACAAGATATCCTTGGCCACACCGACTACTCTCTCTACACATGAGTTTACTGCTTTGAAGGTTGTTTGCAGTGGCTAGGGTTCCAACCCAAGTCTTTTCATTATATCCTCCCTTATGAAGTTATGAGTCGCCCCATTGTCCCCCATCACAACCACTGACTTCCCATTGAGTTCGGCCTACACATAACAAAATCTTGTCTCATCTTGCTCTTGGATCTCCGTGGATCCTCCCTCCATGACAATGTTCAATACCTGCAAGACCCCAATAGATGGGTTGTCTGGTTTCTCCAAGGTGTTCAATTTTTGTTTCAAGGGACAATTCTTCACATAGTGTTCATTGGCACAAATCCAACATGAAATTAGTTTCTTCTCTTTCAATGCATCCTTTTGTTGGCATTCTCTTTGTTGCCCTTGGACATATTTGCCTTTCCTTTGTCCTTCTTCTTCCCCTTCCCTGGTTGCTTCTCACCTTGGGCATCCTCATTCTTTTTAAGACATGCCTTGGCTTCACCCCTGAAGTCCAACACTTTGTCTACTATAGTGATGGTTGTTGCAAGAGTCTGCACATTCTAACATCACAATTAACTTTACACCCATGACTTTAGACCAATCATGAAGTGGAATAGTTTGTCTTCCTCTGAAATATCCTTGATCTCCAACACGAGTATGTTGAACTCCTTGATGTTGGATTGGATCTTACTAGCGTTCCTAAGAGCTAACAACTGATTTATTGCGATCCATGTTTGGTTTCTTGGACCAAACTATGCCTTCATCTCTGCCCAATTTTTTATCTTCTCTGTGGTTCACCGAGCTACTAAGTTTTCCACTCGGTTCCTCCACTAGAGCTTAGCAGCCCCTATCAAGAACATCACAGTAACATTAACCTTGGCTTTGTCCGAAATTTTGTTCAACTGCACCAAGTAATGCTCTATGTCCCAACAGAAGTTGCCAAGAAACTTAGCGTTGTGGGTACCATCATATGGCTCGGGTTCCTTTATATTGATCCTCATTAGCATGATGGATTAGCTCTACCCATTAGCTAAAGCTCATTTCAACAATGTGATGGTGTCCTCTGGTCCTTCAACTTATGGGTAACTGAGGCTAACACATCTTCGACTACCTTGACTTTGTCCTGAACGTCATCAACCAAAGTACCTGTGATAGAATTCGTAGTCATTTGGCACTCCCCCACTGATTCATTAAACCCACAAACCATCTTTCCCATCTCAGTTTCCATATGTTCAACCTTTTCACCATGTTGGCACATTGCATCCATCATTTTCTCAACAATTTTCTCCAAGACAATGAGTTGATCCTTCATTATGCCTTTCTTGGACTCCCTCTCGATGTCACTGCCATCTGCAAGTGATATTGCCATGGTTGGCTCTCCAAGTATCTTTACCTCTGCTTGTGAGCGGTTCATCCAAGGCACCCAAGAAATCACCTCAAGGCTTCACCAAATTTTTGCAGTCAACTCTGCGATGAGTTATGTGATGAACCCTATAATCAAATACGTGATCAATCCTGCAATGGGTTATGTGATCATTCACCCTATCTAATTTCTTTCTTTCACCCACAAACTCTGCTCTTGGTCTACATAATGTGCGTGCACAAAACTGTCTTCCAACGAACTATCAACCAACACCTCTATCACAAGATTGATGCCAATCGTCTTTGCGATGAACCAATTTGCCTCACCAAACTGTTCACCAATTATGTGATAGACTTCCAACCTTTCCACTTGTGATGCATCCTAACACCACAGTCACAACTGTAGTAACGGTGAAGAGCATTCTTCAATCTCTGATACCACGTGTCATGACCCCTTGGAGACCCCCTTGAGATGCTAAGTCTTGTTCTCTCTCTGTGGCACGCAACATCGCGACAGTTCTCACTTGGTAGCTTGGAAACATCAAGGATACTTTGTCCGAACTATGCCTCTTCACCTAGAGCATACCCATACTTCGTTATAGGTTACTAGCGAGTCACACACTCACACTATGTGACTCACTTGTACACTTAGATAATTTTTTAACACGTCCAACGCTTAGTCGAAACATGCGAAACAATTGCGACCAACATACAGTTGCAAAACATGCAAAACACAAAGAGTGACACCATATATAGTGTGGGAGGCACCAATGGTGCCTAAAACCCAACTTGTCTTATTATATTGCAAAACAATTACAATAGGATATGATACAATACAATGCAAGGGCATTGTTGTACCAGTTACAAAGCTTAGCAGAGTCACATGAGTCACCTCACACCACATAACTGTCCAACCTACCCATCATAGATCTGCCCCACCTAGAATTCACAATCGCACCATATTTTTCAAGTCTGTGATCCACTATGTCTGTGCACCTACCTCAGACTCAACTCCTCCCTTGGTCACTTTCACCAAAGACACTTCACCAAGCATCTACAAGACTTCGGTTTTCTCCGTGGCATACTCACCTCAAACCTACGCCCAGACTTCACTGAGTCTTCTTGTTTGCACCATTCACTTTGTTACTTGCCTTCACATCCCATGATGTTCATTTTTTTTTGCCTTAACTTGTTTACCTTTGGTTTACTTATAGAAATGCTAACCGTCACAACTTGAACCGTCACACCCCCTTGGGTGGTCATGTCCCTTCGCGGATTGACACGCCCTTTTGGACCGACGCACCCATTCACTTAGTCGCATCCATTTGAACTCATGCACCCTTTGAGTTGACACATCCTTTCGGATCAACACACCTAATCGCCTGGGTGCCCTCTTCCAAACCGACGCATCCCATCACCTCGACGCACCCTTGCCTTGTGCTTGCTTCGTCAAACCGACACGTCCTCCAGATCGGTGTGCCCGATCTCATGCAAATGTATGTTCCATGCCTTATCATTTGACTCTTGTTGACTCTAACTCATCATAGGTGTGTCGAGTGAGTCGAGTCAACCTCCCCAATGTGCCCATGTCACCGAGGGTAGGCGAGTCCACTCCTTGTGCGCTCACGCCCAAGTTGCCCCACTTGTGCTCTCATGCAACCAAATCTTTGTCTTTTGTCCCAAGGCAAGTCAGGCGTGTGCCCCCTTGGATCTGCATGTCACCATTGTGCGCCCAAGGTGCTCCTACCCGCACCTATAAACTGTCATGCACCCAACTGATCGCATATGTCCTTGTGCTCGTTGACCAACTCACCTCTGAATTTTCCCAAGGAGTGTGCACACTCTCAGTGGATGTTGGAAGGATTTACAGTTGCCTTATAGACTATGGAAGAACGAATGGATTAACTAAACAACTTTACCTAGCCCATGATGGGAACTCTAATGCTCAGGGTGATGTATCTCCTAGAAGGGTTTCCTTCTAGATTATGGAAGAAGGAAGGGATTAACTAAACAACTTTTCCCAACCCATGTAGAGTTAACTACATGCAAACTAAAAGAAGTGCTTAAGAGTTTTGATCTGCCCACAATGAGGATAATAAAGTCTCTAAATCTTGTGTGAATTAACCTCTTATTTAAAGGTGAACCAACCATGATTGAGGTCAAACTAACAATCTTTCTAGGCTCCAAACCAAACTTCCACAAGCTTGTCAACTTGAAAACCCATGTCATTGGTAAACAAGGGAGAGGTGCTAAGTAACGAGTCCTGGCCTTTAATTTGTTTGTAATGTTAATACTAATATTAAATAAATGTTAAATAATTGTTTTTAATGTTGTTTAATGCTAATAATAATAATATTAAACATTTGTTAAAAATTGATAATTATTGGAAGTGGTTTTTGTTTAATCTTAATTTCTTTGTAATGTAAATAATAATAGCAAATATATGTTAAATAATTATTTTTAATATTGTTTAATATTTATAATAATATTAAACATTCTATTAAAATGATAAAAAATTAAATGATTTACTTTAACATTTTATTTTGGGAAATTAATAAAGAAGAATTTTTAATAGAATATTTAAAAAGTGATAATAATATTAGTGGTTTTTAGGGGCGGTAGGAGGGGGAGGGGTTATCTATGACCCCGCTGAATTTCAAGAACTAGTCTATTCCCGGGGGTTAGGAGAAGAAACCAATAACATCGTAGAAGCACTAAGCCTTTGGCAAGGACTCATCCAAGCCCGTAAGCTAGCTATCCAAGACATTATGGTGATAGGAGACTCCCAGATCTTAATCCAAGCTCTGGCCACGAACACGTTGCCAAATCAAATGAACCTTCGGAAAATCACCAAGAAAATCATGCGGCTCTCTCACTCTTTTCATAAAATCGACTTTTTTCATGTACTTAGACAGTTCAACGGCAAAGCAGACCAGGCTGCCAAAGCTGCCACCCCCTTGAGCAGGGGCCAACTCTCCATTAATGGATTTATTCGCTTCGACCCTCTCCCTTAACGACACGTGGAGGGCACTCACCTGGACCTCCTATAGCATGAGGCACATGTTTCTCCCAAGCTCCTCGAAGCGTGGAAGCCCTTAGGCATTACCTCTGTCCGCCCCTCATCTCGCGCGAAGGTACTTCACTTACCCGTTCGCGTCCCTTCATCACTCCTCGCTCGTTCTTCGCCTCCCATCACTCATGTCGTTATGCTCTGAACCCATCCCCCTCCCGCATGACACTCGCGCGAAGCAACCTCCTCTCTTGGCGAAGCACGCTCGAAGCATTGTTAAATTCGGGAAGGTGGCGCCCTACTCCTGCCTATCCTACTCTCTTGATGCTGCCTGGTCTCTCGCTTGGCTGGTGTATTCAGTCCCTCCTCCTGCTCGCTCCTGGCCGTCTGATTTGGCTTGGTCCCCTACTTGGTTCTTGCTCGCTACCCTTGCTCGCACTATGGCGTCCAACTCCAATTCAGCCTCCCCTCCCAACCCCCCTCCCTCCCTGGAACTTGAAATTCGTAGGATGAAGTGTACACTCAACGCACACAGAGGTTTCTTGCTTTGTTTGGATGGGGAAGGCGGCCGAAGGTTCAAAATGGTGGAAGATGACCTCATGCAGCTCAAGGAGGAAGCGATCGAAGCTCTCACTCACACAACACAACAAACTAACAACAAAATAGCTGAACTAGAGGCACAAATTGGAAAGTTAGAACTCCAAGCTGTAGATTCGAGCCACCGAACAATTGCAGGTGCAAAGACGTCTCCAAGCGCAAGCTCCATCACTCTGGATCCGAATGATTAATTATGGTTTATCTCTCTCTCGAATCTAGCTCCTTTTTGGTTCTCTAGGTTTTTCTTTGTACGCAGTGGCACAATCTCCCTTTGTATTACAGACAACCACATTGTAAATCGGACCTCAATCCGTGTTTAGACTTTTTTGAATTCTCGAAAGTAGTGGGAATCTTAGAACTCTATATCAGAGCAGAGCCTTATGTAATCTCGAAGCCCATGCATACAACGCATGACTGAATTTTGTGGTTTTTTCCACAGTGGTCGTACCACTGCTATTAATATAAAAACCTCTTTCTTGTGTAAAAAAAATAATATTAGTGGTTCTTATTTTTTATCATGGGAAAGAATGGAGAGGAGATTTGAAGATGAAAAATGATAAAGAATTAAGTGATTTACTTTAACATTTTATTTTGGGAAATTCATAAAGAAGAATTTTTAATGGAATATTTAAAAAGTGATAATAATATTAATGGTTCTTATTTTTATCATGGAAAAGAATAGAGAGAAGATTTGAAGATGAAAAAAATTATGTTAAAAATTTAATTGTGGTTTTATTTAATAATTAAAAAATAAGAAAAATTTGGAAAACAAAATTTAATATTAAAAATTTAATAATAATAATGATGATTTTTATTTAATAATTGATGAGTACTAATTTGAGTTTATAATGTTATTACAAACATATTTAAAATGACAATCCCATGTTAATATTGATATTAAATAATCAATAATATTTTATTTATTTATGATGTTATTACATAAATTTGACATTCCATAACTCTCATGGATGTTAATGTCAAGTATGAATCTGCAATTAGCTCATATTTACATCTAAATATTGTTTTAGTATTTTATTTTTATTTTTAAATAAAAGAAGGATCTTATATTAAATCATAAGTTTATAGCTTTGCGATGCTTGGCAGCCACCTGTTCCACCACATGAGGGAAATCGGAACAGTCGGAACATGTGGCTCCAAGCGGTAATGTGTCTATCATGTCTGGAAAATATTTTATAAAAATTGAGCAGAGAATTGTTAGTGTCTACAGGAACCCTGTTCCATCTATCTAACTTAGAGTTGGCCTCGTTTAGAGCCGCCATTACTGAGAGAATTGCACAACAAAAAAAGAGAGTGAAAACTATCTTATCACTATCTACTTTATATTTGTAATTAACAAAAAATTGGGACATGGGGTGAGCTGCGTCAGGCCATTGGAGAACCTGGATATCCATGAGAGGTGTATGCCGGGGTGAATCTTTGCTTACAAGTTGGACAACGGGCTTGTGCTGGAGCATCTGTGAATGCCTCAAGCAGCATGTCCAATCATTGATTGATGATCCCTTGGCCATGCACCTGTTCGTCCTATCGCTAACGGATGTCGAAGAGGAGCTCAAGATGCTCCTCTGCCAGATGATAGGCAGAGTGCGAGCTCTCTTCTCCCTTGTCCATGCCTTTGTCTTCCGCTGTAATTGAATCCTTCCCTGCACCTGTCAATTGCCAGCTTGGAGGGATTTCCTCCTCCACGATACAACTCTTGTCTCTGTAGTAAGGCTCGCCCGTCCTAAGAACTGGGGGGGTGAGAAGGCTGGTGGCAGTGGGGAGGCACACCTCTAAGGGTGGCCCTGTCACGTTCACCGATCTCGGGCCTGGATGCAAAACTGGAGGTGGTGCCTCCTCTTTGACAGTGGTGAGGTTTGGATGCAAAGGCAGAGGAGGCGCCTCTTCCTTCACAGTGCTAACGTGATGATGCAGAGGCGACGGTGGAGAGTGCACCAAGGAGGATGGGGTCTCCATTTTTGGAGTGCACAAGGTTGTCTTAGTCTGAAACAAGGAGGACAAGGTTTCCATTTTTAGAGTGCGCAAGGTTGTTTGAGTGCTCCTGATGGTGCTATGGGAACGACTGAAATGAGCAATTAGAGCTCGTTGAGAGGCGGTGAGTCCGGTGGCTCGAATGAGGGCATTCGTTTTTCTGGTGCCCCGCCTGGGCTTCCCACGCTCTCGGGGTATGATGGGAGGAACAGGGGGGTGGAGGGGGTGAGAGGGGGCGGTGGGGGGACGGTGGTGGCAAAATGAGGCCAGGAGGACGCATAGGTTGCAAGCAATGAAATCAGGAAGTCCTTGAGGGCCGAAGAGCTCTGTGTGGTGAGCATGCCAGGTGAAAAACAAGAAGAAATGCATGCCAGGGATGCCTTTAACTTTGTGAGGAGCCCGAGATGCCTCTCCCATAACCATTGAATTCCAACGGGACTGCTGCAAGTGATTGTTACTCAAAGCCTGGTTGGATCGCTCATTCGAGAGCTCCGCCAGGCACACTGAATTAACTCTCTGCATGGTGTGTGCCATGGGAAGTTATTACGATGAGGGTGATGGTCTGGGATAATAACTCCCCCCACCAATCCAAGCCATCTATCCCCCTTCTCGTTCCAAGTGGCACCCAATCCGAGTGTTGTTTTAGATTTTGGAACAACAAAACTATATGAAATATATTAACATTCATTTATTAATAAATAAGACTATTATGTGATATTGATAAATAGCTCAACATTTATATATAATTATGGTTTAATGTAGAGTATATTATTAAAATTATCAAATTTTGTTTCACATCAATAAATAAAGTATTTAATCACCATTCTCACTACCATTTAAATTATATTTCATTACAAATATTTCTATTTCATTTTTAAATAAATATAACAAATGTCTCATTGTTTTGCACAATGTAAAACTCCACATCCACACAATTGTTAATGGTTGAGTGCTTCATGTTGCATTCATTGAATTTCCATCTTATTTTATTTTATATGGAAATCTCATGTTGAATGGCCACTAACAATGAGGGATTACATCACTTAAGATGGTATCACCACGGTTGACACACATGAAATAGATGGTTATAATATATATCTTCAAAATTATTTAAATATTATGTAATTAAATAAAAATTGAAATTAACAATGAGGGATTATATCAATTAAGATGGTATCACCACGGTTGACACACATAAATAGATGTTCATAATATATATCTTCAAAATTATTTAAATATTATGTAATTAAATAAAAATTGAAATCAAAATGAATTTATTGTGGAGGAGATGTTTGTTATCATCTATTAAGATATTGAATATAGTAAGTGATATCTGGGTTTTGATGAATTTATGATTTTRMAGTTGAGGGTCATACAAGTAAATCATTATTACTTGTCAAAGTAACATATACGAAGAAACCATGGATAAAGAATTGAAAGACTAGACAAGAAATTTATTAATCAAGCATTACAWCTAAATCTAGRCTGTAAATATATAAAGCACAAACTAGAATGTGTCATTATCCTCCTTAAGTTGTTGCTGCTTCAATGACAAATTGTTGTTGCTTCAATGGCTCTAAGGATGAAAACGTTGAGGGGTATTCAATATTTCCATACCACCTAAAATGAAGAAAAACTTTACTGTTGAGTTTAGACAATGGTGGAGCRATGCTTGCTACTTTCATTCATGTAATTCAAATCAACCATTAAAAGGTAGAGAATAACATTGAATAATTGTAAGTATATTCGCTAAATGACAAATGGCTTAATCATAATGCTCAAGGTATAGTTCCAATTTACATTTGACATAGGTTTTGATCAYGATGTTCAACCTACAATTGCATTTTAGAATTGTGTGGGCATGTTTTTCTTTGGTACAATAACTCATCCATTATTGGACAAGTGAGCATGGAAATTTGATACGTGTCTTAGTAAAAACGCGATTGGTGTCCATAACTTAGTCGATGTTGTTTATTCTACATTCTTGTTTGTTATTTTATTTCAGTTATTCCTATGGCAGTTTGGTATAGGGTTGCCATCCCTCATCATTATATGAAATGGCAGATGTGTTGGAGATAGAGGGAGAAATTATATTGGAAATTAGTGCAGGATTGGCTTTCCTTGTGTTGTTTCTGCAATAGGTCTTTGGCAAGGGTAGGAGAATTAGAAAAGGATTTCCTCCTAAAAAGCATGGAATGGAAGGTTGGAAAGAGGGGCTAAGCCTAAGGGCTTAAGTCCTTGGGAATAATATTTTAATATTATTCCAAAACCCATGTGAAATGTGATGTTTTATCTTAAGTTCTTTGGAAGGATGAGTGACTTCCAAATGGGAAGGAATGAGCTTCATGGGTGACAAGTGTCAACCCAAGTGCATGCAATTAAAACTGTTGACTTGAGCCATGATGGGTGGGTTCTCCATTCTGTCGTTCGTTGTCTAAACTATGCGACCTCTGCGTTTGAGCTGGGCATATCACACACAACACTGAAAACCGAAACCATGAGACCTCTGTGATTGTCCGGTGTATTCCCGTCTGGTCTTTGCGTTTGGCCTCCATCCTTGACCTCTGCATAATTTCCTATCACGCATCCTGTAACCGGTAAACCATGAGCCGATTTGTGTCTTCTGTAGAACCTGACACCTGGATAATCGCCTGAGCATGCTGTGTTTTAGCATCTGATCGTTGCCATTTGCGGGACTGTGCCCGTTTTCTGTTGTGGTCATCATCCCGGTGTCAACTGAGTGCTTGATGTTGTTGCAGTTTTCCTCACCCGGTTGGAATTGAGTCGAAGGGTGTGTTGAAGAAGCGGGTTGTCAGACCCATGGTAGAATAAGCGGGTTGTGAGGCCCGTGGTAGAAGAAGCAGGTTGTCAGGCCTGTGAAGGAGAGAGAGTCTACTGGCAAGTGGTTTTCTCCTAGAGAGAGTCCAACACCAGCTTTAGAGCTCTGAGAATTCCTGATCCGGCCTGTTGCCGAGGCCTAGAGAGGGAGGTGAAGCACTGATGGACTGTGCTTGTGAAGGTGTATACTACTGGGTGGAATAGGCATGTGGGGAATGAGAGTCTATTAGTAGTGGATGTAAGAAGGCATCCTGGGAAGAATCCTTTCGGTTATTCGGTGCAGTTTTCCCTGTAACCTTAGCCTAGACTAGGATTCCTTGCCTTGGGTGGAGCTTAGTCCCAGCTTAGGGGTGACCCACTGCTGAGAGTGATGAGCAACGTGGTCTAAGGCTGGGAGGTTCGTGGAAGGCCTGCACGTGGTTGGTGGAATTACGCCAGTAATAAAAGATAAGTATTAATTTTGTACTTAATTTATAAGTATATGCATTTCTGTGATGCTTATATGTAACATGTATTTTGTGTGCATATGAATTATTGTTAATGCCAGGGATTATTTATGTTAGCAGTAATCTTGTGCTTATTCTGATTTAAAATGTGTTTAATTTGATTTAAATGCATGTTATTAATTAAGTATGAGAATGATGTTGTTTCACACAGTAGCGTTTTGCCCGACCAGTGGGGTGTAACGGCTGAGGGGGGGAGGGGGGACGTCACAAATGATCTAGGTGGATATTGGTGGCCACCCACCTATTCCAACTGGCTCAGCTTGACATTTTTTAGTTCAGCTCGTTTCTCTGTAATGATGACATTTCTTTGTAATTATGGGTTCTGCACTTCAGGGGTTGTCCTGAGGCCATACACAACATCCAGGTGGATATTGCTGGCCGCCCACCTATTCCAATTGACTTATTTTGGAAGTTTTCATATCAGTACATTTTTTCTGTACTTCTAGGGCTGTTTTGGGGCCCTAAACAGTGTTTTTTGGCTTGCCACGACCAAATTGTAGACATAGTTAGAGTTTGATGGTAAAATGTGTAGTTCTTGAAAAGACCTTTCCACTAGGCTATCACACGCCTACAACGGAGGTTGTATGCAAAAGTTAGGATCCCAGGAATTTGAGGTACCAACTTACCCATCGGGGCCCACATAACTTTTGGCGTTTCATCTCCTAAGGTTAGGTTTTTCGATGTCTAGGGTTTTGACATTCATGAGTAATGTTAAAAAGGCTTTTGGAGCCTCATTGTAATCATTCTGCTTAGACGGATGGGCGTAGCAGCCACATCTTCTCAGAGATAACTACCACCATTCGAGCAAGTTGTTTTAGTGCTGTAGTTTTATAGTTTCAACCTATTTTATTTATTCAATAGAAGTTATTTTTCACTGGATATCTGTAGTTGTTCTCTGTATCTTTGTGTTATGGTATTCAATCTGTTATTCATTTCATTCCGCTCATAAATCCAGATCAAGAAATCAATAGATCTATTAGTTTCTTCTTCAATGTTTTAGATGACTTTTGAGAATTTGATATGGACAGATGACAAATCCAAGGTTAAGATGGATCCATGCTAGTTGTGTATTTATATAGGTGTGGTTAGAGTTGTGACAATGCATAAAACTATTGTAGGCTTATTGTAATTAATTGTTTTGCATGATTTTGTTAGAAATTTCAAAAACAATAAGATCCAAGTCATTCGTGATTGACCAGCCGCAACCACACTAACCGAGCTTCGAAGCTTCTTAGGAATTGCCAACTTCTACCGAAGGTTCGTGTTGGGATTCTCACATATTGCATTGGCCCTCAACCAAGTAACCAAGGGCAGTGTAAAGGTAAAGTTCGCATGGAGGCAGACACAACAAGAAGCATTTGATGATCTGAAGCATCGATTGTGCTCAACTCCAGTACTCTCCTTACCCGATCTGCAACAACCATTCGAGATTGAGACTGACATCTATGACTATGTTGTAGGCACAGTTCTCACTCAGCACGACCATCCAGTAACATACTATAGTGAGACACTCTCAGATATTGTTTGGACATATCCCACCTACAGTTGCATTTTAGAATTGTGTGGGCATGTTTTTCTTTGGTACAATAACTCGTCCATTATTGGACAAGTGAGCATGGAAATTTGATATGTGTCTTAGTAAAAACGCGATTGGTGTCCATAACTTAGTCGATGTTATTTATTCTACATTCTTGTTTGTTATTTTATTTCAGTTATTCCTATGGCAATTTGGTATAGGGTTGCCATCCCTCATCATTATATGAAATGACAGATGTGTTGGAGATAGAGGGAGAAATTATATTGGAAATTAGTGCAGGATTGGCTTTCCTTGTGTTGTTTTTGCAATAGGTCTTTGGCGAGGGTAGGAAAATTAGAAAATGATTTCCTCCTAAAAAGCATGGAATGGCCTCTATTTGGAGAGACTCTCTTGTTAATTTTAGCCTATAAAAAAACAAATCCATAATCATTTGTGGACACCAAAAAGTCCTAGTATGTCTCTTTCATGTCTTGCATGTTATGTTTTTATTGTTATAGCAATGATCCAGCTAGGTGTTGGTGGCCACCCACCTATTCCAACTGGCTCACCTTGACAATTTTTAGTTCAACACGCTTCTCTATAATGATGACATTTCTTTGTAATTATCGGTCCTGCACTTCCGAGGCTATCCTGAAGCCTTACATAGCATCCAAGTGGATATTGGTGACCGCCCACCTATTCCAACTGGCTTATTTTGGAAGTTTTCATATCAGTACATCTTTTTGTCCCAGGGCCGTTTTGGGGCCCTAAACAATGTTTTTTTTTTTGGCTTGCCACAGTAAAACTATAGACAGAGTCGGACTTTGACGACATAATGTGTAGTTCTCGAAAAGACCTTTCCAATGGGCTATCACACGCCTAAAACTGCAGAACTGAAACAACTTGCTCAAATGGTAGTAGCTATCTCTGAGAAGAGATGTGGATACTATGCGCATCCATCTAAGCAGAATGATTACAATGAGGATCCAGTGGCCTTTTTAACATTACTCATGAATGTCAAAACCCTAGACATCCAAAAACCTAACCCTAGGAGATGAAACGCCAAAAGTTATGTGGGCCCCAATGGGTAAGTTGGCACCTCAACTTCCCGGAGTGGTATCAGAGTGTTTTGCTCTTAATTTGTTTGTCTTTGTGCATGTTCCCGAAAATATCTGGGTACAAGAAGACGCGACTCGAACCAGTCGATCTTTTGAAAGATTGGTCACGACGAACCCGACCACAACTCATGGGGGACGAAAATAAAGATGATGGAGCAGGAGATCATTTTAAAATGTTGCTCAAGGAATCCCTTGCACGACAAAGGAACAAGATGATGGACAACTTTGCACAAATCCTTCAACAATTGCCCACAGGAGACGCATCTTCATTAAGCGGCCACGCAACCCCCTGCAAGGTACAAGTAAAATTTGATATTCCATTATTTGAAGGACTGATAGATGCGAATGTTGTAGATAAATGGTTGAATCTACTTGGAGGGTATTTTTCGGTCCTCAATTTTTTCGATAAGGAAAATATTACTTTTGCACTTCTCAAAGTCCTCCCCCATGTTAAGGAGTGGTGGGATACGTACTCTGAGCAAAGGGCCACAGAGGAATCTGCAATATTTGCGGTCGTCCCCACCTGGGATTCCTTCAGGGATGCCATTAAAGAAAAATAATACCATGTTGGAAGCTACGAGGACCAGTACACAAGATGGACAACGTTGCGTCAAGAAAGGGACCAGACAGTACCATATTTCACCAATATTTTCCATACTCTGTGGCAGTACGAGCTTATTGGGACTTGCCAACTTCTATCAAAGGTTCGTGTTGGGATTCTCACATATTGCACGGGCCCTCAGTCAAGTAACCAAGGGCGGTGGCAAGGAAAAGTTCACATGGGGGCAGACACAACAACAAGCATTTGATGATATGAAACATCGCTTGTGCTCAGCTCCAATACTCTCCTTACCCGATCCGCAACAACCGTTCGAGATTGAGACTAATGCCTCTCTGTAGGTGCAATTCTCACTTAACACAGTCATCCAGTAGCATACCATAGTGAGACACTCTCAGATATTGTCTGGAAATATCCCACCTACGACAAAGAAATGTATTACATTGTGCATGCATGTCGTCAATGGAAACATTACATTCTGGGAAATGAGAGAATCATCCATACTGATCACAAGCCTCTACAGTTCATACAAACACATGGAAAGTTGCAGAACGACTGCCATCAAAAGTAGTCCACATACCTACAACAGTTCCATCTCAACATCAAGTATAAAACAAGGAGCACAAATTGTGTCACTAACTGCCTCAATTGTCGTCCAGTTGCTGCACTCACCACAATGCTCCATTCATGTGGGCATGAGGCATCTGAGTGGCCCCAACTTTATCAACGTGACCCTAACTTCGCCACCACCTATCAGCTCTTGGGTACATGTGCGAATGTCACCGATTTTCACAACCAGGATGGATTGTTATGCCATCTAGGACACCTCTGTGTTCCCACAAGAGAGCGTGCAAAGCTAATTTGGGAGGCTCACTATAGTCGGATGGAAGGACATTTTGACGTGAAGAAAATTGTGGTCATTCTACAGAAACATTTTTATTGGCCAAAACTTCAACAAGACGTCATCAAGTATATCAGGTCTTGCACTGCTTGTGCCATTGCCAAGCCAACCATCAAGAAGCAAGGCTTATACACCCCTCTTCCTAATCTCGAGAGGCCTTGGGAATCCATCTTGTTGGATTAAATGTCTGGCCTTCCATCCACCAAGCACGACAATGATTGTGTATTTGTGGTGGTCGATTGGTTTTCGAAGATGGCCATTATCATAGACTGCAAGAAGAGCATCACAGCGACAGATACTACCAAGATCTTTTTTGAACGGGTGTGGCTCCATTTTGGGATACCACAGACCATCACCTTAGATCGGGACAATAGATTCCTCAACACATTTTGGTCGAGTCTCTGGTCACTGTTGGACACCAAGCTCACTAAATCCAGTACTTTCCACCCCCAAACCGATGCCAGAAAGAGGTCGTCGATAAGATGATTGTGCACATCCTGCGCATGTACAACTCTAAGCATCTGTGTACATGGGATGAGAGTCTTCCCTATGTTCAACACAACTACAACATGGCTCTCCATAGCTCCACTGGCCATAGCCCATTTCAGGTGGGGCTGAGATTCCAACCCTTGGGTCCCATTGATGTTGCACTACCTCTTGCAAACACACAGGAAAAATATTCCCATGCTCAATCTGAGGCCGACAAAGCCACTAGATTCATTGAGTGGATTCAACACATCCGCCAATAGGTCCATGCGATTTTGCAGAAAGCCAATGCTAAGTACAAGCAACGCCATGATCAACATCGGGTACCGCACCAGTTTCAAGTGGTAGACAAGGTCTGGTTACATTTGCAGAAATAATGCCTTATAGGGCCCCATTAGAAACTCCACCCACTTCACTATGGGCCTTACACTATCACCAAGGCTATGGGTAGAAATGCTTTTGAGCTCAACACTCCACCCTTCCTCGGATTGCACCCAGTGTTCAATGTGGACCTCCTTCGGCCATATTTTGCACCATTATTAGACACCTCGGAGATCGCAGAATTGTTGACACCAACAAAGTTCAACCCTAACTGCATGGAACATGAATCCACTGATCAGACAATGGACACACAGTTCAAGGGCACTCGCTAACAAAGGATCCAACTTTATCGGGTTGTCAAGGCAGGGCAACTCCTCCACGAAGGAAAGTGGCTCATCCGAGTCCAAATTCAGCAGAAGTTTCCTCACCTGATGGGGGAACTCAACACAATGGAGACCATTTCTTCCTAAGGGGGGAGGAATGATCTAGGTGGATATTGGTGGCCACCCACCTATTCCAACTAGCTCATCTTGACAGTTTTTAGTTCAACTCATTTCTATGTAATGATGACATTTCTTTGTAATTATGGGTTCTGCACTTCTAGGGCTTTCCCAAAGCCATATACAACATCCAGGTTGATATTGGTGGCTGACCACCTATTCCAATTGACTTATTTTGGAAGTTTTCATATAAGTACATATTTTTGTACTTCTAGGGCCGTTTTGGGGCCCGAAACAATGTTTTTTTGGCTTGCCATAGTCAAATTATAGACATAGTGAGATTTTGATGGTAAAATGTGTAGTGCTCGAAAAGATATTTCCAACGGACTATCACACACCTAAAAAGGAGGTCGTATGCAAAAGTTAGGACCCTAGGAAGTTGAGGTACCAACTTAGCCATCGGGGCCCACATAACTTTTGGCGTTTCATCTCCTAGGGTTAGGTTTTTGGATGTCTAGGGTTTTGACATTCATGAGTAATGTTAAAAAGGCCTCTGGAGCCTCATTGTAATCATTCTTCTCAGACAGATGGGCGTAGCAGCCACATCTCTTCTCAAAGATAACTACCACCATTCGAGCAAGTTGTTTCAGTGCTGCAATTTTACAGTTTCAACCTATTTTATTTATTCAATAGAAGTTATTTTTCACTTGATATTTGTTCTTGTTCTCTGTATCTTTCTGTTATGGTATTCAATCTGTTATTCATTTCATTCCGCTCATAAATCCGGATCAAGAAATCAATAGATCTATCAGTTTCTTCTTCAATGTTTTAGATGACTTTCGAGAATTTGATATGGACAGATGACAAATCCAAGGTTAAAATGGATCCATGCTAGTTATGTATTTATAGAGGTGTGGTTAGCGCTGTGACAATGCATAAAACTATTGTAGGCTTATTGTAATTAATTATTTTGCATGATTTTGTTAGGAATTTCAAAAACAATAAGATCCAAGTCATTTGTGATTGACCAGCCCCAACCACACTAACCGAGCTTCGAAGCTTCTTAGGACTTGCCAACTTCTACCGAAAGTTTGTGTTGGGATTCTCACATATTGCATGGGCCCTCAACCAAGTAACCAAGGGCGGTGGAAAGGCAAAGTTCGCATGCGAGCGGACACAACAAGAAGCATTTGAGGATCTGAAGCATCGATTGTGCTCAACTCCAGTACTCTCCTTACCTGATCTGCAACAACCGTTAGAGATCGAGACTTATATCTCTGACTATGTTGTAGGTGCAGTTCTCACTTAGCACGGTCATCTAGTAACACACCATAGTGAGACACTCTTAGATATTGTTTGGACATATCCCACCTACGAAAAAGAAATGTATTCCATTCTGCAAGGCTGTCGTCAATGGAAACATTACATTATGGGAAAGGAAACGATCATCCATACTAATGAAAATCCTCTACAGTTCATATAGACACAAGGGAAGTTGCAAAACGACCACCATCAAAAGTGGTCCACATACCTACAACAGTTCCATCTCAACATCAAGTATAAAACAAGGAGCACAAATTGTGTCACTGACTGCCTTAGTCGCCCTCCCATTGCTGCACTCACCACAATGTTCCATTCCTGTGGGCATGAGGAATCTGAGTGGCCCCAACTTTATTAGTGTGACCCTGACTTTGCCACCACCTATTAGCTCTTGGGTACAAGTGTGAATGTCACCGATTTTCACATCCGGGATGGACTGTTATGCCATCTAGGCCACCTTTGTGTTCCCACGAACGAGCGTGTGAAACTAATTTGGGAGGCTCACTATAGTCGGATGGCAGGACATTTTGACATGGAGAAAATTGTGCCCGTTCTACAAAAACATTTTTATCGGCCAAAACTTCGACAAGACGTCAACAAGTATATCAGATCTTGCACTGTCCGTGCCATTGCCAAGCCAACCATCAAGAAGCAAGGCTTATACATCCCTCTTCCTACTCCTGAGAGGCCTTGGGAATCCATCTTGTTGGATTACATGTCTGTCCTTCCGTCCACCAAGCACGACAATGATTGTGTATTTGTGGTGGTTGATCAGTTTTCGAAGATGGCCATTATAACAGCCTGTAAGAAGAGCATCACATCAACATATACTATCAAGATCTTCTTCGAACGGGTGTGGGTCCATTTTGGGATACCACAGACCATCTCCTCAGATCGGGACAACAGATTCCTCAACACATTTTGGTCAAGTCTCTGGTCACTATTGGACACCAAGCTCACTAAATCCACTGCTTTCCACCCCCAAACAGATGGCCAGACAAAGGTCGTCAATAAGATGATTGTGCACATCCTGCACATGTACAAATCTAAGCATCCACGTACATTGGATGAGAGTCTTCCCTATGTTCAACACAACTACAACAGGGCTCTCCATAGCTCCACCGACCATAACCCATTTTAGGTGGGGATGGGATTCCAACCCTTGGGTCCCATTGATGTTGCACTACCTCTTGCGACCACACAGGAAGAATATTCCCATGCTCAGTCTAAGGCCGACAAAGCCACCATATTCATTGAGCGGATTCAACACATCCGCCAACAGGTCCATGAGATTTTGCAGAAAGCCAATGCTAAGTACAAGCAACACCATGATCAACACCGGGTACCGAACCAGTTTCAGGTGGGAGACAAGATTTGGTTACATTTGCAGAAAGAATGCCTTACAGGGCCCCATCAGAAGCTTCATCCACTTCGCTATGGGCCTTACACTGTCACCAAGGCTATGGGTAGCAATGCTTTTGAGCTGAACACTCCACCCTTCTTTGGCTTACACCCAGTGTTCAATGTGGACCTCCTTCGGCCATATTTTGCACCATTATTAGACACCTCACAGATCGCAGAACCATTGACACCAACATAGTTCAACCCTGACTACATGGAACATGCATCCGCTGATCAAATAGTGGACACACAGATCAAGGGTACTCGCTAACAAAGGATCCAACTTTATCGGGTTGTCAAGGCAGGGCAGCTCCTGCACTAAGGCAAGTGGCTCACCCGGGGCCAAATTCAATAGAAGTTTCATCACCTGATGGGGGCACTCAACGCAATGAATACCATTGCTTCCAAAGGGAGGAGGAATGATCTAGGTGGATATTGGTGGCCACCCACCTATTCCAACTGGCTCATCTTGACAGTTTTTAGTTCAACTCATTTCTATGTAATGATGACATTTCTTTGTAATTATGGGTTCTGCACTTCTAGGGCTGTCCCAAAGCCATACACAACATCCAGGTTGATATTGGTGGCTGCCACCTATTCCAATTGACTTATTTTGGAAGTTTTCATATAAGTACATCTTTTTGTACTTCTAGGGCCGTTTTGGGGCCCGAAACAATGTTTTTTTGGCTTGCCATAGTCAAATTATAGACATAGTGAGATTTTGATGGTAAAATGTGTAGTGCTCGAAAAAATATTTCCAACGGACTATCACACACCTAAAAAGGAGGTCGTATGCAAAAGTTAGGACCCTAGGAAGTTGAGGTACCAACTTAGCCATCGGGGCCCACATAACTTTTGGCGTTTCATCTCCTAGGGTTAGGATTTTGGATGTCTAGGGTTTTGACATTCATGAGTAATGTTAAAAAGGCCTCTGGAGCTTCATTGTAATCATTCTGCTCAGACGGATGCGTGTAGCAACCACATCTCTTCTCATATATAACTACCACCATTCGAGCAAGTTGTTTCAGTGCTGCAGTTTTACAGTTTCAGCCTATTTTATTTATTCAATAGAAGTTATTGTTCACTGGATATATGTTGTTGTTCTCCATATCTTCGTGTTATGGTATTCAATCTATTATTCATTTCGTTCCGCTCATAAATTTGGATCAAGAAATCAATAGATGTATCAGATTCTTCTTCAATGTTTTAGATAACTTTTGAGAATTTGATATGGGCACTTGACAAATCCAAGGTTAAGTTGGATCCATGCTAGTTATGTATTTATAGAGGTGTGGTTAGAGTTGTGACAATGCATAAAACTATTGTAGGCTTATTTTAATTAATTATTTTGCATGATTTTGTTAGGAATTTCAAAAACAATAAGAGATGATTATGAGTGAATGAGAGTTTCTTGGATACTTGCATATATGAAAAGTATCTAGGACCCACTTGTTTGGAAAGCCCGCAATCGTATTCACATATCCATAAGTGAATAAGTTCATATTGAAAAATGAAGGGAAGTTGTTTGTAACAAGTTATCCAAGCTTTGTCAATTGGGTCTAGCCCAAGTGGTTGTGGGATGGAGTGTTATCCTCCCCACCCAAGTTTTATTCCCATAAGTGACATGTTGAACTCATAATGAGTATTTTGTTGTAACAACCTTGTGCCCTGAAGAATTTAGGGTTTATCCTGGGTGCCATCCTCAAAATGAGGAGAAATACTTGGGGGTTTTCCCATAACATTGTTACCTAGAAAACAAGTTATCCAAGCTCTATAGCCAATATGCATACAAATCATTCTTTACTCCTGATGCAAGGAAACTTACATAAACAATTATATTTTCTCTTTCCAACTCTGAAGTTCTTGAAGATCATCTCATGTTCAACATCGAGAAACTTGTCTATCTAACTCATGTTCGACATAGTCTTTGGAACTTTAAAATCAACATGACAGAAACTTATAGTCCCTGTTGCAAATAGACAAGAACTAATATTGACCAACTCAAACCTTTTTACGTGTAAACCTATTTCATTAACTAAAAAAGTGAAGTGGGGTTTTAGTTTGCTTCAAAAGCGCATGATTGCCACTAGTACTTCGCATGCAAACTAAACTAAACATGCGGTTTTGAATCAAATTGAGATTCAAAACCGCATGTTGAGATTCTCAAACCGGTTTTGAATCAAATTTGCTTGCTAACATACGGTCGCAAATTGAGATTCTGCAAGCCGAATTCTAAGCATATGGCCACGTATTGAGAGTTTGCAGGCTGAATTATGAGCATATGGCCACAAATTGAGAGTTTGCAGGTCGAGTTTTGAGTCATACGACCACATTGAATGTTGAAGGTCAATGCAAACTAAACGTACATCTTGTAATAGAAGGTATGCAAAGTACCAAGTGGCATCATGCTGGGGTTGTCGACGTCTTGTCATTGATAGTCATTTGACACCCCATCCGAGGAGGAGAGCCAAATATGTTATTGAAAGACATATTGTCTTTTTCTTTGAAATTTTTCCTTTCTGTCTAGGACAACAACCACATGAGCCATGACAACATTCATGCTGGTCAAAAAGGTAGTAAAATTAGCCAACATCACTACCACGTTAGTTGTAAGAGCTAAAAATAATCTATGAGAGTTAAACAAAATATATGTTAGCAAGCCATATCCCCGGCGTGCCAAGTGCGAGGTTCCTATTTATGACGGATCCCACAATCTAGAAGTAATTGATAATTGGGTCCTAGATATGGAAACTTGGTTCGACTACAACCTAATTCTTGACGATGATAAGGTACCATTTTCCAAATTAAAGTTTATAGACTCACCAAACTCTTGATTGTTGATTGTGCAGAAAATCAAAATCCAATTACTACATTAATGGGGCTAGTGGAAGCCCTAGGCTTCACATTCTATCCATCAAATTACAAACATGATAAGAATGTCAAATGGTTCCACGGCGTGCCAAGTGCGAGGTTCCTATTTATGATGGATCCCACAATCCAGAAGTAATTGATAATTGGGTCCTAGATATGGAAACTTGGTTCGACTACAACCTAATTCTTGACGATGATAAAGTACCATTTTCCAAATTAAAGTTTATAGACTCACCAAACTCTTGATTGTTGATTGTGCAGAAAATCAAAATCTAATTACTACATCGATGGGGCTAGTGGAAGCCCTAGGCTTCACATTCTATCCATCAAATTACAAACATGATATGAATGTCAAATGGCTCCACTTAAGTTAGGGTTTTAATATGCAAGTACAAGAGTATATTCACTTGTTCAATCGCCTACGTATCCTTCTCAACATTTATGATTTAAGTGAGAAATTTGTTTTTAAATTTAGAAGTGGATTGCAAGAACATTTATATTGAAAGCTAAAGTATAAAAAGATCACCACCCTTGATACCACATATAATCTCACATAATTGGTCAAAGAAAAAAATTATGATAAGCGTATAGTTCAACAACGCTCATTCTCCTTCAATAAGCACATAACAACTTCTCCAATGTCCACACCTCATGCCATGACAAGTGGTCATTCTTCTTCTTCTTTTGATGCCAAGAAAAATGGAAAAATCTGCAGATATTGTAAGAGAAAAGGTCACAACATCTATAAATGTTTTCAATTAAAGAATAAGAAATAATTGCTTGTATCATCTCAAGAACAAGGAGCTGATATGCTCCTATTGAGACTGGTAGTGAGGATAAGACTTATGAAGAGTTGAAAGGCCAACTCAATAAGGTTACTTTGATGCACCATCATCCTATTCCAGGAGGGTGTTAAAGTTTGTTTGTCACTCATGCTCACTTCACACATGACTTTTCATTGGATTGTACAGTTGACAATGGCTCGTAGAAAAGTTTGATTGTGAAGACCATTGTTGACTAGTTGCATTAACTAAAAGACCCTCATCCTCATCCATATGCATTTGGATAGAAGGACAATGGGTCATCTGCATAGATCACACAAACATACATTGTGTTATTTGCTTTTGGACCTTAGTTTGTGGATAAGGTCTCCTGTGATGTGTCCAATATGGATTATTGTGGTTTGTTGCTTGGTAAGCACTATCACTATAATAAGAAAGCTTCCTATGATACATATAACAATACATATATGCTACAGAAAGACAATAAAAAGTACCTAATCAAAAGCACACCAAAATCAACTAATTTGGTACTCACTTGCAAGAAGGCGAAGAAAGCAGTTAATCAAACAACATGTTTGACATTAATTTTCTTAACTCCACAATCTCATGAAAAGAAAGCAAATATAACAATTTCCACACCACATTCATATCTTAATCAACTTTTGCAAACTTATTCAAATGTCTTCTAGGAACAAACAATACTTTGGCCATAAAGAGAAATTAATCATGCCAATGATCTTCTTATTTGGAGCAAAAAAATAAAAACACATTTCTTTTCCATGTATTTTCAGTTTATCTCAATATGTGTTGCTAAAAGTATCAACTGTGGGTACTCACTAGATAATGCATCTAATGAGTACCCACATATGATAAATGTTGCATCCAATGAGTACCCACACTTATAAATTTCACATGTAATGAGTACCCACACCTTATACTTTTAGTGAACCTATAATGAGATAAACTAAAAATACATGAAAACACATATTTTTATTGTTTACCCTATCTTATCCCCATTTTGTGGGATGACTAAGGAGATGATGTCTCGAGGCCCTCAGGTTGCAGATATGGAGTGTCGAGAGACTGCACGACCAATAATGTCCACTTACACATACAAAAGCCCGCTCTATCACCACATTTGATCCATTGCCAGCACATCCACCACACTAGCTAACTTATGGAAGGCAAAATGGTCTTTCTCCATGCGGTACAAGTTAGGTATTGTGGCAGCTAATCACCCTAATATTTAAGGCATTTGAACATGTTGTATTTAAGCTGCTTTTGATCATAGAACATCTGCTTGGATATTATGCCTTTTACCTTGTTTCGCCTTGGTGAGTGTCATATATTTCCTAGTAAGTGGCCAACCTTTGGGGAAGGTTTGTAACTGGGACTCCCTTGAGGGGTTATCGTACGATTCTCGACCATACTTACCACTTTCCAGTCACTACGCTCCCATCATATTGTCCTCTTCTAGGCCCTTTGACTTTAGTGACCCAAGAAGGGCATGTACCTCATTTCATGGGAAGAAGGGGCTGAAGGCTTAGAGGGATTGTTGTGGGCTGAAAAGATAAAAGCCTAGATACAGACCTTCCAGATGCTTTGCCAAGGAATCCCCGAGAAAGAAATGAAATGCTTCTCTGTAAGAAAAGGGGGACCTAAAATAATAAATGACAATGAATGCTTAATGGGTTAGTTGGAGGATAGGAGGTCTCATCACGAGCCGACCTATCATGATCATAGGTATTTAGCGGTATGACATTACCATCATTTGGTCAACAAGCCAAGGTAGTGGCTCTCAGTTGCACAACTAAGAGAAAGGTGGTCTCATCATGAGCCATCCTTATCATTTTCGCGAGGTATTTGTGAGTGACACTATCATTATCTGGACACCAGGCCAGGACAATGGCCTTCAATTCATTC
>ML833426.1:13861-51401 GCA_009831015.1 Picea engelmannii
CCTTCGAAAATTTGTGTTAGTATTTTTTGATGATATACTAATCTATAGAAAGTCTTGGGAGGATCATGTATGACATGTTGACAAGGTACTACAACTACTAAAGGAGCAACAACTATATGACAAACCATCATGTGAAATATTTAAGTTAGGAAAAAATTAGCAATCAATGTTGCATTACAAGATGTTTATTTGATTACCCTCTATAGTTTAAATATAAATATATTTTAACATATATGTATAAGTGGATATTGTTAAAAAAAAAACAGGTGGAGTATACATTATAAAATTAAAATAAAAATTTGTTGCACTCAATATTGCATCATGAGATAACCCGCAGGGGTGTGGTCTAGTGGCCAATGAACGTGTTGTTAAGGCGTTCGTGCTACTAAGCAGGTCACAAGTTCAAACCTCGTCTTATCCGAAGGCCATGCTTGTGGGCAGTGTGGTTCTCCCTAGGGATTATAGGGCAGTCGATGGGATTCGACCCTGTGTCACGCGAGTCAGATATTGTCGCCGTTACTGATTCCCCTAGATACAAAAAAAAATATTGCATCATGGGATGCTTATTGATTACTTTCGTGTGAAACATTTTAGTTTGGAAAAATACCTCGCAATCAATGTGGGATGCTTAGTTGATTACCTTACATTTTAGATAGAAAATATATTATCACATATGTGTAGATTTTAACCTTGTACAATTTGTTACTGCAAATAGATTTTCAGTAAAAGAGCAGAAAAGATAGAATGGAAAATACACACATTACACATATATTTTTCCCCTAGAAACTCAAACCAAGAAAACCAACATATTCTATATTCATCTACATCATACATTGTTTACAATACAATATACATATAGGAGTCAGTGACATCCAAAACCCTAACCCAATGGCATGGATTAGTCAACAACCCTAATTCCTTAACCGAAAATAGAAAACCATAGGCAAAAAACCATGTGCCAAAAAACTGCCCAACAATGGACACGAAAAACGAGGAAAAAAATTAGACATGTTTCCCGAGGAAAAAAAAAATCAGGGGCAGTGCACCCGAACCCCTATGTGCCCGATGCAACGTGTGAAAAAATATAACACATACCGAACATTCTCCCACTTGTTGTTTTCTTTGCATACAGGGGGTTACAGGGTTACATAGTCAACAATCTAGGGCAACAATGCCCATAGATCCTCTACACCAAGAGAACTTCTCAGTGCTCAAAGATTTTGTTAATGAATCTGCAACATTCTTCAAGGGTCCACCTTCATCAACAACACTTTCTTTTCTTCAACCATGTCTCTCACAAAGTGATATTGAACATCAATATGCTTTGTCTCTGAATGATAAAAGAGGTTCTTCGCCAGAAAAATTGCACTCAGAATGTCACAATCTATCCTTGCATCTTGTTGTACCAACCCAATACATGAACACAATCTTTGTTACCATATTTCTTCTTTGCTTGAATGAGTGGCTTCCATGTATTCAACTTCTGTAGTTGAAAGTGCCACTACAAACTATCTTTTTCTCATCCAATTGATTGCTCCTCCAAACAAGGTAAACGCACACCCGCTTGTAGATATCCTACGATCCATATCTAAAGCCCAATCTGCATCCACAAATCCATGTATGTCCAACACTCTATCTAATCCTGCTATTCTTTGATAGCACAATCCATAGCTAGCAATGCCACACAAATACCTGAAAACCCTTTTTTAATGTTGTCCAAAGCTCCTTCCCTGGTTTTAACATATATCTACTCAAAACTCCCACTGCATGTGCAATGTCTGGTCTAATACAGATCATTGCATACATCAAACTGCCAATCACACTTGCGTATGGAACACGAGACATGTCCTCCTCGTCATGTGTCTTGGGACACTGATCCGCAGATAGCTTTACATCAATAGGAATACAGACCTTGACCGGTTTACATTCCTATATATTAAACCTCTGCAATATTGTCTCGACATATTTTCTCCGATTTAACCAAAGTTTCCTCTTTTCCTGATCTCTTTTATTTTTTATTCCCTAAATGAAATTTGCAGCACCGATACCTTCATGTCAAATTTATAGGACAACTGAGTTTTCAAATCTTGGATAATCTCCTTGTTGTTTCCTATCAGTAACATGCCATCCACATACAAGACCAAATAAATCCAGATCACCAATTAATTTAAAATACACACACTAATCCTCTTTTCTTCTTGTGAATCCAAGTCCCAACATATAAGTATCAAATTTTTTATACCACGTCTTTGGTGATTATTTTAAACCATACAGGGACTTTTTTAGCTTGCATACCAGCTCCTTCTTTCCCTTCACAACAAATTGATCCGGATTTTATGAGCAGAATGAAATGACTACAGATTATTACCAAATGCTTAACACAGAATAAGAGAGATAAAGTAAAACTGGTTTTCTATTCAATAAGGAAATAAGTTGAAACTGTAAAATGCAGTGGAAAACAAGCTTGCTGGAATGGTGGTGGCTTATCTTTGAGAAGAGATGTGGTGGCTGCGCTGATTCGCAAGAATATGATTACAATGAGGCTCTCAAGGCCTTTTTACAATAAACAGGAGTTTCAAAAACCCTAAACATAAAAAAACTAACCCTAGGATATGAAGCGCCAAAAGTCATGTGGGCCCCGTTTGGGTAAGTCAGTACATCAACTTCCCGGGGTCGTAACTTTTGCATACGATCTCCGTTTTAGGCGTATGATAGCCCATTGGAAAGATCTATCCGAGGACTACAATAGTTGCACAAAATTCCATGATGAAATTTCTTGACTGCAACATGCCCCAAAAAACATCGTTTAGGGCCTCAAAACGGCTCCGGAAGTTCAAGACCCGAAAAACTGCTAAAAATAGTAAATTATCAAAATTGCTAGAAAGTTGTTTTGAGCCAGCTAGAAACGATGGGTGGCCACCGATATCCACCTAGATCAATACTCCATCCTTAGGAAGAAATGGTCTCCATTGCGTTGAGTTCCTCCATCAGATGAGGAAATTTTTGCTGAATTTGGCCCCGGGTGAGCCACTTGCCTTGGTGTAGGAGCTGCCCTGCTTTGACGACTCGATAAAGTTGGGTCCTTTGTTGTCGAGTTCCCTTGATCTGTGTGTCCACAATCTGATCACTGGATGCCTATTGTATGCAGTCGGGGTTGAGCTCTATTGGTGTCAATTGTTCTGCTACATCTGAGGTGTCCAATAATGGTGGGAAATAAGGCCGAAGGAGGTCCACGTTGAACATTGGGTGCAGGCCAAGGAAAGGAGGAATGTTGAGTGCAAAATATTTATCCCCCACAGCCTTGCTGATGGTGTATGGCCCATATCAGAGTGGGCAAAGCTTCCGATGGGGTCCTGTAAGGCATTCTTTCTGCAAGTGAAACCAAACTTTGTCGCCCACCTGATATTTATGTGGAACCCGATGTTGATCATGGAGTTGCGTGTACTTGTCATTAGACTTATGTAGGACATCCTGAACCTGTTGGCAGATGTGCTAGATCCTCTCAATGAATCAGGTGGCTTTGTCAGCCTCAGTTGGATTAGAAGAGGAGTCGGTCGAGGTGACTGTAAGGGGAAGTGCAACATCTATGAGACCCAATGGTTGGAATCCCAACCCCACCTGAAAGGGGTTGTGGTCGGTTGAGCTATGCAGGGCTCGGTTGTAGCTATGTTGGACCTAGAGAAGACTCTCATCCCATGTGCGAGGGTGCTTGGAATTATACATGCACAAGATATGCATGATCATTCAATTTACGACCTCGATTTGGCCACCTGTCTGGGGGTGGAAGGTCGTGGATTTGGTGAGCTTGGTGTCCAACAGTGACCAGAGGCTCGACTAGAATGTGCTGATAAATCGACTGTCTCGATCTGAGGAAATGGTTTGTGGGATTCCAAAATGTACCTAGACTCGTTCAAAGAAGAACTTGGTAGTGGATTCAGTTGTGATGCTCTTCTTGCAAGCAACCAGAATCGTCATCTTTGAAAAGCGATCGACAACCACAAAAACACAGTCATTTCCTCGCTTGGTGGATGGGAGGCTCAACATGTAGTCCATTGAGATGGATTCCCATGGTTTGTCAAGAGTAGGAAGAGGGGTGTACATGCCCTGTTTCTTAGTGGTTGGTTTGGCAATAGTGCAAGCAATGCAAGACCTGATATACTTGCTGATCTCCTATCGAAGTTTCGGCCAGTAGAAATGTTTTTGTAGCATCGCCACTATCTTTTCGACGCCAAAGGGTCCTGCCACCCGGCTGTAGTGGGCTTCCCAAATCAGCTTCACTCACTCACTTGAGGGAACACATATATGTCCCAGACGACACAACAACCCATCCTAAAGATGGAAATTATCGACAACTACCTTTGCACCCAACATTTGGTAGGTGGTGGTGAAGTCTGGGTCTGTCTCATAGAGTTGGGGCCATCCAGAGGTCTCATGGCCGCATGAGTCTAGCATTGTGGTGAGTGCCGTGACTGGTGGTCTGCTAAGGAAATTAGTGACACGGTTGGTGCCTCCTATTTTATACTTGATGTTGAAGTGGAATTGTTGCAAGTATGTGGACCACTTTTGATGGCGGTCATTCTGCAATTTTCCTTGTGTTTTCATGAACTACAGTGGCTTATGATCAGTGTGGATGACTGTCTCCCTCCCAAGAATGTAATGTATCCACTAGCGACAGGCTTGCACAATGGAGTACATTTATTTGTCATAAGTAGGGTACTTACAGACAACATCTGATAGTGTCGCACTATGATAGGCCACGGGGTGGTCGTGCTGTGTGAGAACGACACCCACAGCATAGTCTGAAGCATCAGTCTCAATCTCAAAGGGTTGATGCAGGTCTGTTAGTGAAATTACTGGGGCTGAGCACAAGTGTTGCTTCAAATCATCGAACGCTTGTTGTTGGGGCTGGCCCCATGCAAATTTTGCCTTACCACCACCCCTGGTTATTTGGTTAAGGGCCCATGCAATATGGCAGAATCCCAACACAAACTTGCGATAGAAATTGACAAGTCCCAAGAAGCTCTAAAGATCAGTGAGGGTGGTTGGGGCTGGCCAGTCATGGATGACTTGGATCTTGGCTAGATCCACATGTACGCCATGTTGATCAATGATGTAGCCTAGGTAATGGACCCTATCCATGCCAAAGGAGCATTTTTCCAAGTTGGCATATAGCTCTTGTTGTCGCAGGGTGTGCAGAACCTGCTCAATATGCTGCAAGTGTTTGGCCCAAGTCTTGCTGTAAATGAGAATGTCATCAAGATACACCACTACAAAAGTATTGGTGAATGGTCATAGGATATCGTCCATCATCCTCATGAAAGTGGCTGGAGTGTTTGTCAGACCAAAGGGCATGACCAACCATTCAAAAAGGCCTTCCTTCGACTTGAAGGTGGTCTTCCATACGTCTGTATGTTCTATCGGGACCTGGTGGTAGCCAGACTTCAGATCAATCTTACTGAAGTATTTGACCCCCATGAGTTGATAAAGGAGGTCGTCGATTCGGGGAATCGGGTATCGGTTTCTGACTATGATTTTATTCAGAGCCCGATAATCAATGCAAAGTCGCCAGGTTCCATCTTTCTTCTGTACCAACACGATTGGGCTCCCACAAGGTGATGAGCTAGGACGGATGTGCCCCTTGTGGAGCAATTCTTGGATCTATCGCTTGATCTCCTCATTCTCTAACAGAGAGTGACGATAGACTGGGCCATTGGGCAGCGGTGCGTCGGGGGTCAGATCGATGGGGTGGTTGACTTGGCAGTGGAGAGGTACCACGGTAGGCGAGGAGAAGATATCCGAGTATTCTTCCACGACCTTATCTACTTGCTTCTGCTGTGTGGAGAGGTCGGCCGCAGAGACCCTGGATGTGGCTATGATTTTTCTCTCATTCTGAGAGAGAATCACAAAGAAGACAAACTTCCTCGTCTGAGAGATGACTTTCCTGCATTTCTTAGCAAAGATCAAGGAAATAACACTAGGTGGGACAACCTCGGGTATCCTATACAATTTCCTGTTCAAAGTAATAATAACACTATGAGGCCTAGACTCATATACAATGTGACATTTCCATAAATAAGGTTGGCCCAAAAGAACATCACAAACTTCGAGAGGAGCAACATCACACAATACCTCATCTTTGAAGGGCTTGATGTCGTACGACAGTCGACACTATTGGCTGACGTGGAGATCGCTTCCTTGGCGGAGCCATCCAATGGTGTAGGGTTGTGGGTGCGGCGTTGTTAGCAGGGCCAGCCGCTTGACGACCTCTGCTGAGATGAGGTTCTTCTGGCTACCACTATCAACAATGAAGTGTAGTGGGGTGCCTTTTACCCACATCTGGGAATGGAAGAGGCGCTCTCCTTCTTCTGGCTCGTCTGGTTCACCATGTTGTTGCTTGGTGGTAGCAACGGTGGCACTAGGTTTTGCGTCAATGATCCGTCTTCCCATTTCTGGTTCAGAACCTGCATCTGATTCAAAGGCTTTCACTTCAGCCACCAGTGTCTTCTTTGAGCGACAATCATCAGTGTTATGTCAAGGGCTCTTATGGAAGTCACACCACTTCCCAGTATCTTTCTTTGTCTTTTAGGTGTCCTTCTTTGCTTGTGGCTTGGACTGGTTGTCTTGATATTGTGCATCTTTTCTCTATCCTTTGTTTTGTGGGTTGGGGTCGCCCTTTCCTGGCTTTTGTTGTGAGGCGTTCCCCGACCCAAATTGTCTCGTCTTTTGTTTGAGCTTATGCTTGATTTTGACGGCATATCAGTAGGACGTGCCTAAGGATGAGATGTCCATAAATTCCATTTCGATCTAGATGTATCTATGCAGAGCACCACTATACTTGAGCACCAGATGTCTCTCTGAATCTTTGATACCCAACTTGGTGCGTAAGGTATGGAAGATATTTGTTAAATCTGGCACTGCTTGGTCTCTTTCTTGCCACGGTGTGGTCCATTTGGTATACAAGTCGTCATAACTTCCGACAGGGTAGTATTGTTCCTTAATAGCATCCCTGAAGGATTCCCAGGTGGCCGTGACTGTAAATAATGAAGGTTCCTCTTTTTCCTTTTGCTCACAGAAAGTTTCCCACCAATCTTTGACATGGGGAACAACTTTGAGGAGCGCAAAAGTAATCTTTTCTCTATTCAAAAAGTTATGGACAGATAAATACCCATCTAGTAGATTCAACCACTTGTCTACAGCATCTGCGTCTATCTGACCTTCAGATATAGGAATATTGAAGTTTATTTGTACCTTGAAGGGGGCGGTGCCTCCGCTCAAAGACGATGCGTCACCTGTTGGTAGTCTCCGAAGGATTTGCGTGAAATTATCCATCATCTCATTCCTTTGTTGCGTGAGGGATTCCTCAATCAACAGTTTGAAAGGATCTCCTATCCCGTCATATTTATTTTCTCCTTCCATGAGAGGTCGCTTGGGTGTGCGAGAGATTTTGTCCTCAAGAGAAACAAGCTCGAGACGCAAATCTTTGTACTCCGACCTCGTTGGGGACATGCATTAAGACGACAAGGAGTAGACCGCTCTAATACCACTGATCTAGATTTTATGAGAAGAACGAAATGACTACATATTATTACCAAATTCTTAACACAGAATAACAGAGATACAATAAAACTGGTTTTCTATTCAATAAGGAAATAAGATGAAACTGTAAAATGCAGCGAAAAACAAGCTTGTTGGAATGGTGGCGTCTTATCTCTGAGAAGAGATGTGACGGCTGCGCTCATTCGCAAGAAGATGATTACAATGAGGCTCTCAAGGCCTTTTTACAATAAATAGGAGTTTCGAAAACCCTAAACATCCAAAATCCTAACCCTAGGAGATGAAGCACCAAAAGTCACGTGGGCCCCGTTGGGGTAAGTCAGTACATCAACTTCCCGGGGTCGTAACTTTTGCATTAGATCTCTGTTTTAAGCGTATGATAGCCCATTGGAAATATCTATCCGAGGAATACAACAGTTGCACAAAATTCCATGATGAAATTTTGCGAGCGCAACATACCCCAAAAAATGTCGTTTAGGGCCTCAAAACGGCTCCGGAAGTTCAGGACCCAAAAAACTGCTAAAAATAGTAAATTATCAAAATTGCTAGAAAGTTGTTTTGAGCCAGCTGGAAATGGTGGGTGGCCACCGATATCCACCTGGATCAATCCTCCATCCTTAGGAAGCAATGGTCTCCATTGTGTTGAGTTCCCCCATCATATGAGAAATTTTTTGTTGAATTTGGCCCCGGGTGAGCCACTTGCCTTGGTGCAGGAGATGCCCTGCTTTGACGACTCGATAAAGTTGGATCCTTTGTTGTTGAGTGCCCTTGATATGTGTGTCCACAATCTGATCACTGGATTCCTGTTGTATGCAATCAAGGTTGAGCTCTATTGGTGTCAATTGTTCTGCTACATCTGAGGTGTCCAATAATGGTGGGAAATAAGGCCGAAGGAGGTCCGCGTTGAACACTGGGTGCAGGCCAACGAAAGGAGGAATGTTGAGTGCAAAAGCATTATCCCCCACAACCTTCGTGATGGTGTACGACCCATATCGGAGTGGCTGAAGCTTCCGATGGGGTCCTGTAAGGCGTTCTTTCTGAAAGTGCAACCAAACTTTGTCGCCCACCTGAAATTTATGTGGAACCCGATGTTGATCATGGCGTTGCTTGTACTTGTCATTAGACTTTTGTAGGATATCCTGAACTTGTTGGCGGATGTGTTGGATCCTTTCAATGAATCGGGTGGCTTTGTCAGCCTCAGTTTGAGTAGGAGAGGAGTTGGTCGAGGTGACCGCAAGGGGAAGTGCAACATCTATGGGACCCAATGGTTGGAATCCCAACCCCACCTGAAAAGGGATGTGGTCAGTTGAGCTATGCAGGGCTCGGTTGTAGCTATGTTGGACATAGGGAAGACTCTCATCTCATGTGCGAGGGTGCTTGGAATTATACATGCGCAGGATATGCACGATCATTCGATTTACGACCTCGGTTTGGCCATCTGTCTGGGGATGGAAGGTCGTGGATTTGGTGAGCTTGGTGTCCAGAAGTGACAAGAGGCTCCACCAAATGTGTTGAGAAATTGACTGTCTTGATCTGAGACAATGGTTTGTGGGATTCCAAAATGTACCTAGATCGTTCAAAGAAGAGCTTGGCAGTGGCTTTTGCTGTGATGCTCTTCTTGCAAGCAACCAAAATCGCTATCTTAGAAAAGCGATCGACAACCACAAAAACACAGTCATTTCCCCGCTTGGTTGATAGGAGGCCCAACATGTAGTCCATTGAGATGGATTCCCATGGTCTATCAAGAGTAGGAAGAGGGGTGTAAAGGCCCTATTTCTTAGTGGTTGGTTTGGCAATAGCGCAAGCAGTGCAAGACCTGATATACTTGCCGACCTCCTATCGAAGTTTCGGCCAGTAGAAATGTTTTTGTAGCATCGCCACTATCTTTTCGGTGTCGAAGTGTCCTGCCACCCGGCTATAGTGGGCTTCCCAGATCAGCTTCGCTCGCTCACTTGAGGGAACACATATATGACCCAGACGACACAACAACCCATCCTGAAGATGGAAATTATTGACAACTTCCTTTGCACCCAACATTTGGTAGGTGGTGGCGAAGTCCAGGTCTGTCTCATAGAGTTGGGGCCATATAGAGTTCTCATGGCCGCATGAGTCTAGCACTGTGGTGAGTGTCGCGACTGGTGGTCTGCTGAGGCAATCAACGACACGGTTGGTGCTTCCTGTTTTATACTTGATGTTGAGGTGGAATTGCTGCAAGTATGTGGACCACTTTTGATGGCGACCATTCTGCAATTTTCCTTTTGTCTGCATGAACTGCAGTGGCTTATGATCAGTGTGGATGACTGTCTCCCTCCCAAGAATGTAATGTCTCCATTGGCGGCAGGCTTTCACAATGGAGTACATTTCTTTGTCGTAAGTAGGGTACTTACGGACAACATATGACAGTGCCAAACTATGATAGGCCACGGGGTGGTCATGCTGCGTGAGAACGTCCCCCACAACATAGTCTGAAGCATCAACCTCAATCTCAAAGGGCCGTTGCAGGTCTGGTAGTGAAAGTACTGGGGTTGAGCACAAGCATTGCTTGAAATCATCGAATGCTTGTTGTTGGGGTTGGCCCCATGCAAATTTCACCTTACCACCACCCCTGGTTATTTGGCTAAGGGCCCATGCAATATGGGAGAATCCCAACACAAACCTGCGGTAGAAATTGGCAAGGCCCAAGAAGCTCCGAAGCTCAGTGAGTGTGGTTGGGGCTGGCCAGTCACGGATGGCTTGGATCTTGGTTGGATCCACATGTATGCCATGTTGATCAATGATGTAGCCTAGGTAATGGACCCTGTCCATGCCGAAGGAGCATTTTTCCAAGTTGGCATATAGCTTGTGCTGTCGCAGGGTGTGCAAAACCTACTGAATATGCTGCAAGTGTTCGGCCCAAGTCTTGATGTAAATGAGAATGTCATCAAGATACACCACTACAAAAGTATTGGTGAATGGCCGCAGGATATCGTCCATCATCCTCATGAAAGTGGCTGGAGCATTTGTCAGACCAAAGGGCATGACCAACCATTCAAAAAGGCCTTCCTTTGACTTGAAGGCGGTCTTCCATACATCTGGATGTTCTATTGGGACCATGTGGTAGCCAGACTTCATATCAATCTTACTAAAGTATTTGACCCCCATGAGTTGATCAAGGAGGTCGTTGATTTGGGGAATTGGGTGCCGGTTTCTGACCGTGATTTTATTCAGAGCCCGATAATCAATGAAAAGTCGCCAAGTTCCATCTTTCTTCTGTACCACATGATTGGGATCCCGCAAGGTGATGAGCTAGGATGGATGTGCCCCTTGTGGAGAAATTATTGGATCTGTCGCTTGATCTCCTCATTCTCTAACAGAGAGCGATGATAGACTAGCCCATTGGGCAGCGGTGTGCCAGGGGTCAGATTGATGGGGTGCTTGACCTGGCAGTGTAGAGGTACCCCGGTAGGCGAGGAGAAGATATCTGAGTATTCTTCCATGACCTTATCTACTTGCTTCTGTTGTGTGGAGAGGTCGGCCGTAGAGACCCTGGATGTGGTTGTGATTTTTCTGTCATTCTGAGAGCGGATAACAAAGAAGACAAAATTCCCCGCCTGAGAGATGACCTTCGTGCATTTCTTAGCAGAGATCAAGGAAATAGCACTAGGTGGAACAGCCTCGGATATCCTGTACAATTTCCTGTTCAAAGTAATAATAACACTACGAGGCCTAGACTCATATACAGCATGACATTTCCATAAATAAGGTTGGCCCAAAAGAACATCACAAACTTCAAGAGGAGGAACATCACACAATACCTCATCTTTGAAGGGTTTGATGCCGTATGAAAGTCGAAACTATTGGCTGACGTGGAGATCGCTTCCTTGGCAGAGCCATCCAATGGTGTAGGGTTGTGGGTGCGGCATTGTCGGCAGGGCCAGCCGCTTGAAAACCTCTACTGAGATGAGGTTCTTCTGGCTACCACTATCAAAAATGAAGTGCAGTGGGGTGCCTTTTACTCACATCTGGGAATGGAAGAGGCGCTCTCCTTCTTCTGGCTCGTCTGGTTCACCATGCTGGAGTTTGGTGGTAGAAACAGTGGCACTAGGTTCCGCATCAATGATCCATCTTCCCCTTTCTGGTTCTGACTCAGAGTCAGAACCTGCATCTGATTCAAAGGCTTTCACTTCAGCCACCAGCGTCTTCTTTGAGCGAGAGTCAACAGTGTTATGCCAAGGGCTCTTATGGAAGTTGCACCACTTCCCGGTATCTTTCTTTGTCTTTTCGGTGTCTTTCTTTGCTTGTAGCTTGGACTGGTTGTCTTGATATTGTGCATCTTTGCTCTGTCCGTTGTTATGTAGGTTGGGGGCCGCCCTTTCCTGGCTTTTTTTATGAGGGGTTCCCCAACCCAAATTGTCGCGTCTTTTGTTTGAGCTTCTGCTTGATTTTGACGGCATAATGGTAGGCCGTGCCCAATGATGAGATGTCCAGAAATTCCATTTTGTTCTGGATGTATCTATGCAGAACACCACGATGCTTGAGCACCAGATGTCTCTCTGAATCTTTGATACCCAGCTTGGTGCATAAGGTATAGAAGATATTTGTGAAATCTGGCACTGCTTGGTCTCTTTCTTACCGCAGTGTGGTCCATTTGGTATACAAGTCGTCATAACTTCCGACAGGGTAGTAAATTTCCTTAATAGGATCCCTAAAGGATTCCCAGGTGGTCGTGACTATAAATAATGAAGGTTCATCTATTTCCTTTTGCTCACAGAAAGTTTCCCACCAATCTTTGACATGGGGAACAACTTTGAGGAGCGCAAAAGTAATCTTTTCCCTATTCGAAAAGTTATGGACAGAGAAATACCCTTATGTTGATTCAACCACTTGTCTATAGCATATGCGTCTACCTGACCTTAAAATATAGGAATATCGAAGTTTATTTGTACCTTGAAGGAGGTGGTGCCTCCACTTGAAGAAGATGCATCGCCTATTGGTAGTCTCCGAAGGATTTGTGCGAAATTATCCATCATCTCGTTCCTCTGTTGCATGAGGGATTCATCAATCAACAGTTTGAAAGGATCTCCTGTCCTGTCATCTTTCTTTTCTCCTTCCATGAGAGGTCGCTTGGGTGTGCGAGACATTTTGTCCTCAAGAGAAACAAGCTCGAGAACCAAATCTTTGTATTCCGACATCGTTGGGGACATGCATTAAGACGGCAAGGAGCAGACCGAGATTTTATGAGCAGAACGAAATGACTATAGATTATTACCAAATGCTTAACACAGAATAACAAAGATATAGTAAAATTGGTTTTATATTCAATAAGGAAATAAGTTGAAACTGTAAAATGCAGCAGAAAACAAGCTTGCTGGAATGGTGACAGCTTATCTCTGACAAGAGATGTGACGGATGCGCTCATTCGCAAGAAGATGATTACAATGAGGCTCTCAAGGCCTTTTTACAATAAATAGAACTTTCAAAAACCCTAAACATAAAAAAACCTAACCCTAGGAGATGAAGCGCCAAAAGTCATGTGGGCCCCGTTTGGGTATGTTAGTGCATCAACTTCTCGAGGTTGTAACTTTTGTATACGATCTATGTTTTAGGTGTATGATAGCCTATTGGAAAGATCTATATGAGGACTACAACAATTGCGCAAAATTTCATTATGAAATTTTGTGACCGTAACATACCCCAAAAAACGTTGTTTAGGGCCTCGAAACGGCTCCGGAAGTTCAAGTCCCGAAAAACTGCTAAAAATAGTAAATTATCAAAATTGCTAGAAAGTTGTTTTGAGCCAGATGGAAAAGGTGGGTGGCCACCGATATACACCTGGATCAATCCTCCATCCTTAGGAAGCAATGGTCTCCATTGCGTTGAGTTCCCCCATCAGATCAGGAAATTTCTGCTGAATTTGGCCCCGGGTGAGCCACTTGCCTTGGTGTAGGAGCTGCCCTGCTTTGACGACTCGATAAAGCTGGATCCTTTGTTGTCGAGTGCCCTTGATCTGTGTGCCCACAATCTGATCATTGGATGCTTGTTGTATGCAGTCAGGGTTGAGCTCTATTGGTGTCAATTGTTCTGTTACATCTGAGGTGTCCAATAATGGTGGGAAATAAGGTTGAAGGAGGTCCACGTTGAACACTAGGTGCAGGCCAAGGAAAGGAGGAATGTTGAGCGCAAAATATCTATCCCCCACAGCCTTGGTGATGGTGTATGGCCCATATCGGAGTGGGCGAAGCTTCTAATGGGGTCCTGTAAGGCGTTATTTCTACAAGTGAAACCAAACTTTGTCGCCCACATGAAACTTATGTGGAACCTGATGTTGATCATGGTGTTGCTTGTACTTTTCAATAGACTTCTGTAGGATATCCTGAACCTGTTGGCGGATGTGTTGGATCCTCTCAATCAATCGAGCGACTTTGTCGGCCTCAGTTGGAGTAGGAGAGAAGTCGATCGAGGTGACTGCAAGGGGAAGTGCAACATCTATGGGACCCAATGGTTGGAATCCCAACCCCACCTGAAAGGGGTTGTGGCCAGTTGAGCTATGCAGGGCTCGGTTGTAGCTATGATGGACATAGGGAAGACTCTCATCCCATGTGCGAGGGTGCTTGGAATTATACATGCATAAGATATGCACGATCATTCGATTTACGACCTTGGTTTGGCCATCTATCTGGGGGTGGAAGGTCGTGGATTTGGTGAGCTTGGTGTCCAGCAGTGACCAGAGGCTCGACCAGAATGTACTGAGAAATTGACTGTCCTGATCTGAGACAATGGTTTGTGGGATTCCAAAATGTACCCAGACTCGTTCAAAGAAGAGCTTGGCAGTGGCTTCTATTGTGATGCTCTTCTTGCAAGCAACCAGAATCGCCATCTTATAAAAGAGATCGACAACCACAAAAACACAGACATTTCCCCGCTTGGTGGACGAGAGGCCCGACATGTAGTCCATTGAGATGGATTCCCATGGTTTGTCAGGAGTAGGAACAAGGGTGTACAGGCCCTATTTTTTAGTGGTTGGTTTGGCAATAGCGCAAGCAGTGCAAGACCTGATATACTTGCTGACCTCTTGTTGAAGTTTCGGCCAGTATAAATGTTTTTGTAGCATCGCCACTGTCTTTTCGACGCCGAAGTGTCCTACCACCCGGCTGTAGTGGGCTTCCCATATCAGCTTCACTCGCTCACTTGAGGGAACACATATATGGCCCAGACGACACAACAACCCATCCTGAAGATGGAAATTATCAACAACTGCCTTTGCACCCAACATTTGGTAGGTGGTGGAGAAGTATGGATTTGTCTCATAGAGTTGGGGCCATCCAGAGGTCTCATGGCCGCATGAGTCTAGCACTGTGGTGAGTGCCATGACTGGTGGTCTACTGATGCAATCAACAACACGATTGGTTCTTTTGGACAAATAAGTGCACTATTTACTATTATAAGTGAGTAAAATAAAGGGATTTGATTATGTTTAGAATTGTTAACTTTTTTACCAACAATCTTTGGCTTTTGAGTGAGTAAAATATAACAATTAAATGGGATTTTTATATTAGGTATGGAACATAAATACGGGGATTTGGTAATGTTTAGAATGGTTAACTTTTTTACCAACATTGAGTGAGTAAAATATAACAATTAAATGGGGTTTTTATATTAAGGATACAACATAAATAAGGGGATTTGATAATATTTACAATGGTTAACATTTTATCAACAATATCTTTGGCTAAGGGGATTTTTATATTAAGGATACAACATAAACAAGGTTGCATGGTATTGAATACACGTCGATGTAGCGTTAACAAACGTGGTTTAGAATTTTCAGGTAATGCGTCTAAGATGTGGAGGCTTCATATTGGGTTTGTGCTCCAGTCACTGCATGAGTGATGGTGTTGGTGTCACCCAGTTCGTTAATGCTATGAGTGAAATGGCAAGAGGAGTAGCGAGCCCGGAGGTTCCACCAGTTTGGAGTAGAGAAATCATCCGACCCAGAGAAGCCTTCCACAACATTTAAATTTGAGTGAATAAAATATAACTATTAAATAAAAAAATTATATTAAAAATATAACATTTAAATATCTAAATATATATAACTATTTTTTAAACAACATTAATTTATTTTTTTATATTTAAATTTTTATTCTAAAAATTATATTAAAAATATAACATTTAAATATCTAAATATATATAACTAATTTTTAAACAATATCAATTTTTTTTTTTATATATTTGAATTTTTATTCTAAAGAGTCATAATAATAATAATAATAATAATAATAATATATATATATATATATATATATATATATATATATATTTGAATTATTATTCTAAAATGTCATAATAATATATATATATTGGTTTGTTAGTATGTTTGTATATTGAAATTGGGCTAAGAAACTGCCACCCAAAACATCTAAGGTGTCAAAATTATTCAAGAATTGTTAATTTCGATAATCCTTTCAAAACCAATTACTCGAGATTTGACATCATTGACATCTGAGTAACATATTATTATGCAAAGTGGTTGGTGTTGTCATTGGTGAAAGCTGAAAGTTATCGCACATGATTTCTTAATATGATTAGGTAAATGTTAAAAAGTAAACAGGTTAAATGATGCATCAAAAATACAAGGAAGTTATGAAAAGTAAATCACATTCATTGATTTGGGAGGACGACTAAGAATATTCCATCATTTTCAATTGTTAGCCATCAAATTAAAAAGTGATTAATTATACCCATCTCCAATAGATATACACCTAATCACCCTAACTTTTCTAAAAATATTTTAATCACCCTCTCCAAAATGAGCAACGGGCTTTGTCAAAAATATTCACAATGCAAACACCGAAACTCAGCTCGTTGAAACTTATGCCATAAATATGGGGCATCCACAGTAAATATGACACCATGTGTTTGGCAGGTGAACAATCAATGGTTACTTCATTCTTTTGGTTGCGGAATAAATTCTGTTTGCTGCAAAATTGAATATAAAGTTACTTGATCAGCACGGTACCTATAATGTTTAATTTCATTGTTATTTATATCACTTGATGGTCCCCATTGATAATCTGGTCCCCAAAGGTATAGTCATAATTTTCAAAGAGAATAATTTGAGCAGGTTCAGGATGAATTCAATGGGCATACTCAGCCCACAAGCAGTACACTTGGGTGGGCGATAATGGGCCCTGAAACTAATCATGCACTTGACCTTCAAGTAGAACAGAAATACATTCATTCAATGACACTGCGAACCTTTGTTTTCTGTTGCAGCAAGTATGAAATAGAATGGAGGGACAGACTGCATTGCCAGTGAATAATTTTTTTGAATGAAACACTAGTTGGCATATTTGAAGTAAATATAACATCAATAACTGTGTACTATATAACAAGTTTTAGCTCTGCTATGCAGTATTACTGTGTACTATATAACAAGTTTTAGCTCTGCTATGCAGTATTATTGTGTATTATATAACAAGTTTTAGCTTTGCTATGCAGTATTACTGTGTATTATATAAACAAGTTTTAGCTCTGCTATGTAGTATTCAATGTTATAGGAGGTGATGTATAGGTTGTCCCCTTAAAAACAATTCAGATCCAATAATCTATACGCCATTAACAACAACAACATTCAAAGCTACCTAATAAGATGGATATTGATCATCATTAGTTTTTGTCTACCTATCCTAACAGACAACATTTTTGACATCCTGAATATGATACAGGTTGTACACGCGCCATCATCTTGCCATCTGAGATGTGTTTAGCACAGAGCATGTATTCTATTTGTAATGGCATTTAAGAGGGGTATGTTTAGGGATTTACATGGGATATAGAAATGTACACAATTTGAATTTTTTGGAATCATATATATAAAAGAACGGTAAATAAAATTGTATTGTGTGTATATATAAAAAAAAAAACACAAGCAAAAGAATAAATAAAATGATATTGTGCAACTGCAAGCTGTTTATTAGAAAGTTACATAGACTGTTAAGTAGAAAGTTACATAGACTATTTTCTGTGTCATAAACCATATTTAAGAGTCATTTACAATATAATAATGAAGAAATAAAATTAAAAGAAAAAAATTTATTGTTGTTTTTGGTTGCACAAATATTACTGTTGTTCTACTTTGTAGAAGATATGAGTTTGTCTGTGAGAATTTGGGTGTTTAGTAAAAGAAAATTCTTGATTGTTGTTTTTGGTTTTGTTATACTTTGTAGAAGATATGAGTTTGTCTGTGAGAATTTGGGTGTTTAGTAAAAAAAAAGTTTTTGATTGTTGTTTTTGGTTGCACAAATGTTACTGTTGTTCGACAAAAGCAAATGTTACTGTTGTTCTACTTTGTAGAAGATATGAGTTCGTCTGTCAGAATTTGGGTGTTTAGTAAAAAAAGGTTCTTGATTCTTGTATTTGGCTTTACAAATGTTATTGTTGTTCTACTTTGTAGAAGATATGAGTTTGTCTTACTTTGTAGAAGATATGAGTTTGTCTGTGAGAATTTGGGTGTTTAGTAAGTTTGAAGTTAATTTTGTGTTGAGTAAGAAGGTTACATAAAACATTTTCTGGTGCACGTTATCGTTATCAATTACAGTGACTATAGAGAAATCTCATTCCACATCCATAACAATCTGGAACTTTTTCGATATACATTCATAACTTCTCCACGCCAAACATGATTCACAACTACTTCCAACCTACCTAAAATTCTCCGCTTGTTCCTATTAAGAATGATCCCTGTGCCCAAACGTGCAGTTATAAAATATATCAACTTAAATCATATGAAACAGCTACAGGGTAGCCGATACATGAAATTTAAATCAAGGAATCAAATAACACACTTTGTGAATACTATGACATCTCAATTCGACAAGAAACAAGACTAGCTGCATAGCAGCAAGGCTGCCATTGCTTGACTTGACTGGTCGAGTGCTTAACTGCTTGGAGGCTGTCATTGCTTGACTTGACTGCCATTGCTTTGACTAGGCAGTTGATTTTAACTGGTCGAGTGCTTAACTTCATAGGGCTGTCATTGTTTGATTTGACTGCCATTGCTTTGACTAGGCAGTTGACTTAACTTAATTGCTCCAGTGCTTAACTCCATAGGGGCTGCCATTGTTTGACTTGACCTATTATGCAGTTGACCTAATATGCAAAGAATAGCATTTGAGGTGAAACCATTGTTTGACTTGACTTATTATGTAGTTGACCTATTATGGGAAGAATAGTATTTGAGATGAAACCTGCATTTTCTTCAAAATAGAATAGTTGGGTGGAGTGTCCACTCAAAACTCCACACACAGGTTTGATCCAGAAATATTTCTAATAGAATAGCTTTTGCTTTTTACTCTCCATCACTCCCAGGAACTACCGATTATGCCGCTTGATCTCATAATATAATAGTTCCAGGAACTACAGATTATGCTTCTCTATCTCAATATAATAGTTCCAGGAACTACAGATTATGCTTTTCCATCTTGTAATATAATAATTGGTTGTAGTCTAACTGTTCTAAGTTTTACTATTGATTATTCCTCTTGATATAGTAATATAATAGTTCCAGGTACAGATTATGCTTCTCTATCTCAATATAATAGTTCCAGGAGCTACAGATTATGCTTTTCCATCTTGTAATATAATAATTGGTTGTAATCTAACTGTTCTACTTTTTAGTTTTTTTTAAATAATATTTTCTACTTAGTTTTGACCAAAATTTAATGAAATTTTGTTGAATCTTCATAACCAAAACTTAAAACAATTAAACAAAGCCTAATAATTATTCTACAATTTTTACTTATTATTATTCCATTGAATGAACTCTTTGTGTATCTTTATATACGGGTATGAATCTCGCTCTGGAACAAATGATAAATCGAATCTTGCTCGCACATTTCAAAGTTAATAACATTCTCAAAAATCTCATGTCAAAATCCTTTGTTCTCTTAGCATTTTTAAGATGAAATATCTTCAATCTCTTGCATAAAATAAAGAAAGCATAACAAACTCCTTTGCAGGTGTAAGATGACTGAAACACATGGCTTCAATAGCATTTTCAGAGTTCGTTTCTTGAGGTAGATCTAATTTTATTAAGGCTTGTTAAATTAGTTTTATTATTTTTAGTGTTTTGTAATCATAAGATAACAGAGACTGAAGAGAGCATGATTGATTTTACGAAGGTGAAAGGAGAGCAAACCAGAGCGTAACAATCCGAGGGTTAATAGCCGTGAGGAATTGTATGTCAATGAATGTCAGAGACTAATGCAGTCAGTTACAAATTTCCAGAATAACTGAAATTCAAACTAGTACTCCTTGGTACAACTCTAATTCTTTCATCAATCGGAAAATAATATAGAATACATTCATACCAAATTTGTACTAGTATAAACTTAAACACAAAATTTGGAAAATATTATTAATGCAATTTTGCATTTGTCTTTTTAAATGCAATTAGCAATCACATAATGCATTCTTGTTATTCAATTGAAATGGATTACAATTGAAAATAGCAATGCTTACTATGTATTTTTCATTCCTCATGGTTTTGAATGGCTCCAGTGTATTTTTCATTCCTCTTATTTGGAAATGGTGGCTCCAATAGAAAATTATATTGACGGGCTTCTCCAATGTCAAACACTCTAAATTTCCTCAAAGTCACAATCCATTCATACCAAGTTTTTACTTATATAAACTTAAACTTAAACATAGAACTTGAAAAATATTATCAATTTTTTATTTTTTTTTTCTAATGCTTCACATAATGCATTCTTGGTAAGCTATTGAAATGATTTACAATTGAAAACCCTTTTTGCAGAGTTGAATGCCAAAGACTCTTAATGGCAACAATGGATGCTTCCTTGCAAAGGTGCCATACTAATCCATTTTCAATAGATTTTTTGAGTAATAGCTCATGGTAAAAGCTAATGTTCGTAAAGAGTTGAATATCCCTCTCTCACAGAGAGTTGGTTTATTGAATCTATCTTTGGGGGAGGGAGTTCTACGACTTGAATAGGAGCACAATAGGAGTGGGTGTTAGTCTATGTGACTTGAAAGAAAAAAAGAAATTTAACATGTGTTCAAAGATTTATGTGACACACCGCCCATGATTTTTAACCTCTGTCCAACTATTTGTGACAACTATGAAGCCACCTCTTAAAATAAAACTTATGCATCGAGTGAACATGAAAATGGTTGAGATGGAGAAAATATTTAATGTCAGGAAGTAATGTTAGATTTACTTCTAGCATTATTTGACCGGGGAAAATTATAAATCAAATGTGTGTTTTAATGTGCATCTTAATGTGTGCTTTAAGATAAGATATGGGTGGGGTTATTTCTTAGGAAGAGTCCAAATAAGGCCTCAAACTTAAAACTTAAGATAAAAAATAAATGTGAGTGGAAAAATCATATGGATTTGCAAAAACTTTAACTTAAAACAATAAAAAAGCATTGGTTTTCGTGTAAGGTTAATACAAAAAAAGTGAATCGATTACTATATTCCCTACATCCTAAAGGACAGGAACTAAAAAGGGTAAGTATCTTATAGGAGAAAAATATGACAAATATTTCAGTGGTCCAATAACTCATATGCCTCCCGAGCATGATTTGTGTTTAAAAAAGTGATATGCATTTTATAATGATAAGCATTGAACATTTAAAAATGCAGCATTAAACCTAATATATTTTTGGATACATCAATGGAAGAATATATTGCAATCAATTTTGTGTAAGGAAACATAGGTGTGGAATACCCTTCTTACATTAATCAATGAGAGAAAAATATGTATAAATTAAATAAGCATGGTTGGAATAATAAACAACATAGAAATATACAACCATTGGGAAACAATTTTCTCGGGAAAACTCTTTCAAGAGAAAAACTCACACTCTAAAGCACATTCAATGTATTATTTAGCAACTAATATGTTACAATACATTACAAAGTCTATGTGCTCTCAACAAAAGTGTTCAGTAGTAATATAAGGATTCCAAAAAAAATTTGACATCATAGCAATGAGATAAAACTCACACTCTAGTTTTCTTCAACCCTAGCATTAAATAAATAGGCATAAAAAAAACCATAAACCATTTATGGTTTTCCAATTCTTTATGCTCGAAACCACCAACAATTAATTAGCCAATTGTTGTTGATTAACATGCATTACTTGCTAGTGGTATGCATTTAGTCCCTACAACTACTCAATAGATAGTCCCTGCCAATGCTATGCATTTATCAACTACCACTACTCCATATTTATTCTCTGCTATAGCTCTGCATTTCTTTCCTACTCCACTACAAGATTATAATGTGTATGACATACATGTCCCAACATTCTCCCACTTGTAATATACCTTGCAAGGGTATAGGGTAGAATGCATCAAACTACGAGCTAATTTCTAGGGGCCATAAATTATCCAATAGACTCTCAACACCACTTGAATTTACATGTGCTCAATGGTTTCGTCAATGCATCTATAGTATTCTATAAAGTGCCAACTTTCTCTAGTATCTCTTTTTTATCCTCTACAATGTTCCTAACAAAATGTTATTGGATATCTATATGTTTTGCCTTTGCATAAAAGGTGGGGTTCTTAGCAAAAAAAAATGTCATTCTTACTATCACATTCAACTATAATATTTCTCTTAACTAGCCCTACTTTTGAACACAGTTTCATAAGCCAAATTCCTTCCTTACGGGCTTGAGTATCTACCATATAGTTTGCCTCTATAGTGAACAAAGCGACCATATCTTGTCGCTTGATCATCCAATTTATTGTTCCACCAAATAATTGAAACACTTATCTTCTCTTAGATTTCCTTCCATCTACATCCCCTGCCCAATAAAAATCCACATAACCCTGTATATCCACCAAGTGTGAGTCCCTTGAAACATCACTATGATATAAAATGGAATATTCAGAAGTACCTCACAAATAAATGAATACCCTCTTCATCGTTATAATGCCCCTCTTTGCCTAACTCTGTTTGGAGATGGATTATGAGGCTAACCCAAACGTTCACAGAAGATTTAGTGACCATGTTTTTGATTATTTTCTATATGTATGTGACATGTGAAATGTACTTGATTGATAGAATTGTAATTGATATTCTTAATTGTGAGTTGGTTACATGTGCATTATGATAGACATGTGCATGGATCATGAAATGAATACTTAAGTTGTGATCAATTGTGAGTTGTGTTAGGTGGACGGGACTTGTAGGACTCCTAGGTGTAGTGTAGCTAGAGAGGTAGTTGGGGGGGGCAGAGGGCCATAGTGATAATAGTGGAGGCCATTCAATGTAAGGTGGACTGGTTCCACTATATTATTAAATAAGTCCCACTATTATAGTTAGATGTAATAAATGTAAGAAGGTTTTTCGTGATGATGGCGGGATTGCAGAGTTCAACACTTTTCATAGGGTGTTCAGATTGCTACCAAATCAGTGCCCTTGGATGGAGGATTTTAAGAGATTTATTTTGGTATATATTATATGTGGTCTTTCCAATGGATATTCACTTTCAACTCCTCATGGACCTGCAATGAAAATGGAAGCCCTCACAACCAAATTTCAAAATATGCAACAATATATGGAAGCAAAATTTCAAAATAGTGAAGAGCTCAGAATTGAAGCAATCAGACTTGCAGTGCAGGAGAGATATATTAGGAATATCATGTACATTGACATCATAGGAGGATATAATCAAGAAAAATATGCTTGGTATGATTATGAGGAATATTCTGAGGATTGATATATGGACAGTTGTAATCTTTGGGATGATAACTATTTTCATCTTTTATTTAATGACTCTACTCCACCTTATATAGAGAACAGTATGGAGAGTAGTCAAGAGCCTTCTCTGAATACTATTTTTCAGTATTCTCTAGTAATAGTGTGTTATGCGGTTAATTTTTTAGATGTGGAGGGATCTACATATTTGGATCCACATGATTAGTGGATATTTGGAGCATCAACCAGTTCTTGAGTTTCGATATATTAAATGTGGATTGCACATGAGCACTTGGACATGGGACCCAGGTTTACAATGGCAGTTTGACTACTTCAACATGGTGGCTCACATTTTTACATGGGACCCTGGTTCTCCAACCTACTTCAACACTATGCTCCAAACTTATCCATGGGACCCTGGTATATGGTTGTACACCCTCCTAACAAGTGTTGAGGACAACGTTTTCATAAGGGGGATGGATTGTAGTGTAGATAGAGAGGTAGTGGGGGGGGCTAGAGGGCCATAGTGTTAATAGTGGACTCCATTCAATGTAAGGTGGACTAGGTGTTACACATTATTTTGGTCATTGCAACGATCCATTGACAACATGTGTTCATGTTCCCAAAAAGAGCCTTTCTCCATGAGGAAAGTGGCTGGCTTTCTCTTCCAGAAAACCCTATTAAGGAAGGTCGTTGCAGGCTGCATCATAAGCAGGGTGCGACGATGCCTGGTCATCACACTCTTCCCTAAAACTAGTTTGCAATGTCTCCCCGGGCTGCTCTACAGCTGGGGTGCAAGGATGTCAAAAGGATAAGAAAAGGTCAACATTCACGAAAGTTCTAGAAGGAGATCTTCTAGAAGGTAAGGTGGCATCTGTATGGTTGGGATCCTACTCGCTTCTCTGATTTGGTGGGATCATCCTAATCTCTTTAACCATCTGTATTTCCCCTATATAAAGAGGGATCTCTCATGGAAAAGGTTAAGCACAAAAGCAAGGAATTAAAGTTAATGAAGGTTGAATTGGCTAAGATTGTATGGCGAATTTTGCATTGGATCATTCTTGAGAACCTCATTTCAGTTCATCAAGTCATTGTGGATATTCTCCATTCAAGATTGGAGCAAGTGTGTGTTGGAGCAAAGGGTCATCAGAAGGAGAGCTTGCAACATCAAGGCTTTGGTTGTAATCTCCACTTTCATTATTATATAATACAGTGATATGTTTATTTCCCATAAAACTCGTATCGTTTTATTGTATGATTCCTTGATCACATACATAGGTTCTCTTCGAGTGTGCTATATTGCTTTCACTTTGGTTGGTTTGTGTTCCCTTGCAAATCCAATATCATAGGAGCATTGGAGTGGAGCTAGGATGACAACGGCAAGATGAAGCGATATTTAAATGGTATGTTTCCCATATCTTGCTACATAGTAAACTCAATGATTAGAGCTTAGGGAAAGTGTCATGTTCTGTTTTGTTTTGTTCTAGATCTAGGTGGATCTAGGGAGATTCGTTTATGTCTGCATTTACCGATAAGTCCCGTAACACTAGGTCCACTATATTATTAAATAAGGCCCACTGTGATAGTTCGATATAATAAATATAAGAGGACTTACTAGAAGGTTCCTCCTCTAGAATGTTCTTAGGGGGTTGGCAGCACTATATAAAGGGGTTCACGCAATGTAATGTGGTGTGAAGAAGAAGTATTGTATTGGAGTGAGTAGCTCATTAGGAGGTTTCTCCCTCGAAGAGGCAAGTGAACAGGAGAGGATCCCTTCTATAATAGGATCCATTGTATGGTGTTTCCCTACCTCAAGGGTTTTCTTATAATAAAGTGTGGTTTTCATATATTCTTCTTGGATCTATTCTGGTGTATTTTGTATTCAGAATTATGGTACTTAACACTAGGAGGAGGGTAATTGGTAATCTTATACAATTAATTAGATGGAGGTGGATATGGCTAAGGGGAAAATTTCAGGTTGATATTTAAACAAGAATATCCGTGGAGGACAACTGGTAATATTGTACAATTAAGTATTATGTTATTTATATAATATCGACATACATGATACATGCGTAATTCTTGCATGTGCAGGATAAAGGAAAATCCTTTCCAACTTGCCAATAGATGGGTGTGGGACATAAACAATAAATGCTTAATGGAGGCGTGGAGTCTCAAATGAGGCATGGGGTCTCAATAGAGAACTGAGGCATGGAGTCTTAATAGAGAATTGGGGCGTGGAGTCTCAAATTATTTTTGGAGTCTTAATAGAGAATTGAGGGGTGGAGTCTCAAATGAGGTGTGGAGTCTCAATACAGAACTTAGGGTTGGAGTCTCAAATGAGGTGTGGAGTTTCGATAAAGAACTGAGGCATGAAGTCTCTATTTGTGAAATATATGGTTTAGTGTGATTGAGGGCACATAGTAAGGTGGGTCAACCTTACTCCCTAGCAGTTAAATCTTTCAGATGTCAGTTAAGCTAAGGTAAAAATTAAGGCCTCATGAGTGAATTAATTCATAAAAAAATTACCCACTTTTAGGGGGATCCTAAACATTTTAAATTTTTTATTAAAAATATTGAATTAACAATTAAAGGAAAATGAAATAATTAAAAAAAAAGAGAGAGAAATTAACACCTCAAAAGATGGTGGTGAATAATCATGAAATTATTAAATTAAATAAATAATAAAATGGCTAATTTTGCATGGAGGGAGTGAGATTGCTAGCCTCATTGGGCATTTAAATAGAGGAGTAATCTATGGTTTTTGGGGGATTAACTTGAAAAGTAGGGAAATGCTGAAAAAATTATGCTAATAAGACTTATCTGAATAATAATCTGTATATGGAAAGGGAACTAGCTTTACAAAACAAGATGATTAAGATGATTACCAGTGGATGGTAAAGAGATCCATATTGACTACATTCTACAACCCAAAAGTTGGTTATGGACCCACACAACTCAGGGGTCTCAGGCTTTAAAGTTGGTTATGGACCCACACAACTTAGGGGTCTCAGGGTTTTCCCTGAGTATGGCTGGGAGGAAACAGGTTAGCACTATGAAAGTTGGCAATGGAAAAGGAGTTGGAGCTAAGAGATGAAGCATTGATAAACTTTAGGAAACTGCTTAGGGGTTAGGTATAATTTCATTGACATCCAGATTGCAATTTATTTCTTACTTTGGTTTTATATATATTTAGTCACATATGAATGTATGGAATTTACTAACCTACTATTTTATGAGAAAATGTCTATTTTATACTATATTGCTCCTGGAAAAATTATGGAAAACGATCCTAGGAGTATGATGGATAATCTAATGTGAATTACAAAGAATTCCAAGCTTAGGTCATTACTTCCAGAATTGTTTCCTGAAGGTATTATGCGCTTTTATTTTTGTGTCTACAAATTTTCATGGATGAATTGTTATGATTTGATAACTTAGGATCTATGTCACCCCAATATTTTTAGAAAGTATTTGAAGCATACTGCTACTAGTAGATATACTCTATGACAGGGTACTAAATATTTGATTATATATATGAAAAATTGGCCATCTTTACAAATTTTTCAATGTTTATCATGGGCAGTTCCCTGCTCTGTTGTAGATTTGTGACTCTGTGGAATTCAAATGAGTATTGCCTTATTATTACTCCATTTTAATAAGAAATTATATAGTATGTTGTAGTGAAAATTTGAGTCCACTCAAGACGTGTATCTGGTGTAGAGTTCACTAGAATAGCTTGTTATCTAAGGTAAAACAAAAACAACCTTTAACCATAGATCTTTCTTACTCAGTGTGGGATTTTCCAGTAAGAGAAATCGCTTCTTAGTGTGCCCATGTGGTGGTTTAAAAGGCTTCCCCTACATGCAAATTGTTAGAGTTATTCTATTTAGTGAGGGAAGTGAAATGTTTGACTGGAATGCCAAAACCAGAAATCATATATTGTCAAATTGGCATAAAAACCATATGAAATTGTTGCTTCATGGACATAATTATTGATTTGTAGGAATAAGAAATTTCGTGTGTGGCTTTGGAAATCAAATTGGTTCACTTCCAATAGTTGTAGTGTGGCTTAAATTTCTAAGTTGGTTTTTTTATAATGGTTGTGGTGCATCTTATAAGCACCCAATTGACTCATGGAAGAATTATAATATTAAGTGTCACCTTTGCTATCCAAATGCGTTTTTATTATATAAATTGTCACTTCATGCTAACCACAAGTGGAAAAGCTTCTACTAAAATATAGCTAGTTGTTTTCGTTCATCCAACCACTGGACAGTGTGACTACTAATTATTTGATGAAATAACTTTCAGAGAGACTTTGATTTCTTGTGATTAACCATGTTATCATGATTCTTTTTTACCTAGATGTCATGGAAATTCATCTTTAAGTAGCCAATATCTTTGACCATTGTGTGAACCCATTATTGGTGCAAACATTTGTATGCCCTTGCTTTGTTAGCCAATGCTTTGAGAATTTCCCTAGCTTATATATACTATTGGAACATGTTTAGTTGGTTATTGTTTATGTTGAAGGGTTGTTTAATATAGTTGTATAAATAAGTTTAATCATAATTTTGATCCCATAATACAAAATATCAGTTGCTTTGTTACATTGAAACTTGTCGATTGAAATTCTGAGCAATTGTTATTAACCTTTTATGACTTCCGACGGCTTCGGCAAAGCTCCTTTCAATAGATATGATGGAGAGGTTCTTATTAACCTTGCTGATGAGTCATGGCAGCACTTCGTTGAACCGTTCTTATGTGAATCGAAATATGTGTTTCCTTCTAAGAGATCACAAGTTTAAATAGAGATAGATAAGGTATGAATACCTTCCTAGACTTTATCAGTCAAATCGTTGGGCTGAAGAAGTCTCATACACCAATTTACTCTCATTCATATAGGTGCACTTACTATTAAGGATTATTTGTGGATGGTTAACTATTTTTCTACACCTTAAGTTTGATAATTCAGATTTTAAATATAAAAAATAGTTCAAAATTAATATGCATTAACTTTAAATAAATTTTTATGAAACCAATAATTACCAGAATCAATTTTGCGCATAAGTGGGAACCATAGTGGGTCTATGCCAACAACATCGTCAGAGGATTTAACGATTCAAATATTGTCCATACGACATCAAATTGGAGTGTCGACTTTTACGTTGCGAAGTACACAGGGAGGCACTCTTGGCGAGTCCTCTATTCATGTCAATCAAGCTTTTTGTTCGTGTAACAAACGATGAGGCCAATTTGGACCAGAAACCCTAGATGATTTATTTTGGCACTTCTGGGCATTGGATTTTGATTTTGTGAGTTGAGTTGGAATAGCAATGTCAGAAAACATATGGATAACCTATTTTTGAGGATGAAAATTTAACTTTGATGGATGTCAAAAAATTGTGTTCAGAGGAACTTTTTAGTGGAAGTTTGGGTTCTGTATTTGTTGCTCCTTCACTCGAAGTTGATTTCGCGAGTTCCTGTGTCTATGATGAATAGGGACTCAGTTCATCCATTGAAGTTGTAGTGATGCATCGGTGGGACAAAGTTGTAACTCCGCCAAAATGGCCAACTGACATTCACTAGAGCACTTAGTATTGCCTAGGAGCTAAGAATATTGATTTTCTTTCGAAGTATGGTTCAGATCCAGCGCAAGATTGATAGGTGATGTGATTAACCCATATTATGCTAGGGGACACTTTCACAATGAAGATTTAGTCATAAATTCCATAAACGCAAAGCAAACAAGCTAGTATGGCATGTGCGATTAAAGCTATAGAGGACACATTAAACTTAATTACGATTTCCATATGAAGTGGATCGGGCGAGATAGGAAATCATCGACCAACTGTCTAAATAGTCGTGAAGAGCTTAGTCATTGGAGATGTTAGGAGACTGACTGATGAGCGCATCAAGAAGGATCTGAGCTAGGAAGAGGATGAAATAAGCCTTGGAGTGAAGATGGGCCATGCTGACCTAATCAACATTGGCTAGAGGGAGAAGATTATTATCAGCGTGCTCAACGACGATGATGGATTGACATCCTTTCGTTGATAATCAGAAAATGTAGAAGGTCATATAATTACTTTTAAGATAAAAAATTATGGAAATAATGCTCAACAGTTACCTGAAAGATTTCATCGTGGTGCGATGATTTCATATCATCTAGTGGAGCTCATTTGTTTTAAGTAGAGGATGAGTTATGATGAGATTTATTTCATTAAACTACATTGACGATCCGGGTTGTTATCTTCGTCTTGGGGCTGATATATATTTGGGATAAATAAATATTTTTCGCCAGGTGCATATATAGATATTTGCATGTGTTGCTCCACTGCTCGCAAGCATCCATAGCCTTGATGGAGTCACCATGACATCACAGACCTTTCTTTGCTGCCATCGAACGTCCATAGCCTCGATGGATATATCTGCATGTCCCCTAGTCTGTTCAAACTTTCCTTTCCATTCCTTCCCAGCTTATTTAGCGCATGCCTAGCATTCGGTGGATGGGGAAAGAGGTGGCCTTTTTTATCCTAATAGGGGATGACTTCTAGCTTTTGAGATTTATTTGTATATTTGTTGTATGTGGCTACATAGAAATATCCCTTTTGGTTTTCAGCCTTTATAATTTGACACTTCACCTTTCACATGAGCAACTACTTAGTGTGTGGATGGTTCCTCTGTTACATATGATCTTCTCGCCATCCAATATGCAAGGATGACCATTGATTAACCATTAATGCTCAGTCATGGTTTAATCGTTGTCACAACATAATTGGATAGTTCTAATTCATATTCAAACAGAGACCCTGAATTACACTCATGAGGTAGGAAAGAGATGCAACCTAATTTGTGCCTTCTCCAATGTGAAGATCTTCCTATAAAAGAAATATGAAGGTGAGAGGATTGTATGTCATTAAATATAATCAGAAATCATAAGAGAAACATAATTTAATAAATGAATTGTTTTGAAGGGAAAAATTGATGATAAAAGAACGAGAAGGGAAGTGTGGAATTATGAGATGAATTCATCCCAAAACCTTGTTACCACTGAAAATTTAAAATTTGGCTAAATGAGGATCAAAGGCATGCAGTTAGGAAAGAAAGTGGATTGAGGAAGAAATCATGGATTGAGTGTTTCCAATAGCTTCAAGGATATTCATGCATTCCAACCAGCTAGAAGTTTGCAGCCTCTTGAAATGACTAATTCGTAAGAAATATTATATGTGTATTACTTCATTCAAATGGGATTCACTGCTAGCATTGGCTGAGAATTACATTCTTCATCGTGATTTCCTGAAGACGTCCAGTTCATTTGTGCAACCTTGTGCTTCAAGGTAGAAAGGGTTGTCGAGGAATTCAATTCGGTATCCATCAAGTTCCTTTGCTTTGGCCTTGTGAAATCTTCATTTCCTCTCCACTTCTTCTAATTCTAGAGTTGGTGTCGCATAGTGATATGCTTAGTTAACCTGAGTTTCAATGTTTCATGATCAATTCAAATATTTTGAAGATGTGTGTCTTCCTAAAATCTTGTCCTTCTTTTGAAATGTATATATATATATATATCCATTATCAAAATACAGAGAACCTTTCTGAAAATACTCACCATAGTAATCTGAAACGACGATAAAAATATGTTTGGATGTATGAGATCAAACCATGAGTGTTACCTATTCCATTTTTTGGGAGATAGAGTAAAATTTAGTTTGAGTGTTGGTTTGTCTGATGGGATCTCTCCTTTTGGTCAGCAATTGATTGTAGTTCTAACGATCACTTGTTCTTCCCTAAAGGAGGTGTGCTTGAGAGCCATTTGATTTATTAATATCCTGAATATTAGATATCATTGCGATTGAATCATTAGAGGAAAAAAAAAACCTAATACTATGTTCCTCGAGGCATATGTCGGATGCGAAGTACAGTTACTTTCCCCCCATGAGTGAAAACAGATTTTAAGACTAAGAAAGAGATACATACACCATAAAATCCCAGGCATGCCCTCTATCATAGAGTAACAATCATTTCAATGATTTTGCTCAATAGACATAATCCTGAGCAAGGTTGTGCACAGAATATGTGATTCCTTCAATCCAATCTCAATCTTGGTCATGCTATAAATCATTCCCAACAAATGTTCTTTCAAAATTTTGGGGTAACTGGCTACCCAACTATCAATGTCAGGGTAAATGTTGTTGAGACCTGTAGATTTTGCAATTGAACTTCTCAGAGAATTCATGCACATGGTTTCCTCATGAACATGGAGGAGAACCAAGATTAAGCCAAAATTTTAGTTAGAGGAAAATGAAAAGCATTAAATGAAAAATAAGAAGCATTTGATGAAAAGAAACTTAAACTAAAGCACGACTTCACGAACTACAAACTAGACTAATCGCAGCAGGTGATCTCTATTGAACCAACCAAAAAAAATCAAAATTTATGCTTATTCAAACGAAAACAACAGAAATATCTAAGTTATTGCATTCAAAAAGGAAGAAAAATAACTATGTTAATCTTACTCCTAACCTATCCTACACTGGTTGAGACAAGGCTAAGTGTAAGCATAGTGCCAGTGTAGCCAGTCAAATAACTCCAAACCTGCAATCGCATGTTGATGGAAAGATAATTGCATAGAATGAAGTAGTGAGGGATGAGAGATAGTAAGAATTCGTTCAAGAAAGTCTCCACCCATCATATCAAATTTTCCAGTGTTATTATTCATGTGAAATGCGGACGTATAGGATTTCTCCAACCAAGATTCAATTATGTCGTAAAATTTAAAATGATCATTGTAGGGTTTTTGGAAGGAATGAGAAGGTGAGTGACGCACCTGAAGAGACTCATAAATGAAACTTGAATGTATTGTACTTCGTGAGTGTGTCTCAGAGTGGGTGACATCGTTCATCCTAGGACTAGAAGTAAGACAATGAGTACTTGACATGATCATTGATTGAAATTGGAGTGTCCTATTATCGACGCAGATCTCCTTGGGTTCAAATTTAACATACTATGCATGTCGAGGGGTGATCTGATATCCCATTGTTCGAGGGAAACATTGAGAAAAAGATGACTCCAAAGCCTTTCTTATGACATCGATGAAATCATGTGAAGAATGCTAGAGTATTGATATTTTCTCATGTCAATTAATAGATAATTTCAAAGAAAATTGAGATGATGGTATTTCTAGAACTAGATCAATGTTTCATGTACTTTTCATGGTGACGGGATGTTTGTTTGTTGTGATTTCTTCATGGGGATCCACAAACTCATTATGTTCTACACATTTTAGATTTAATGTGACTAACTTCTATGCATCTAGGTCAGAAGTTTTAGATTGCAAATATCAGTGAATGATAGGTCATCATTAACATTCAATTCTGAAACAATAAAGTAGTCGTCAAATACAAGATTATTAAGATTAAATTTTGATTCGGGAGGTTCTGGAAATGAAGGACTTAGAAATTGGTGCATCCTAGATGGGTTGTCATGGAGAAGGATTTCTTGATCGATCATCTTGTTGTTTTGATTTAGCATTTGGTGTTCTATTGTAAGAACAATGGACAGTCTGCACTACATGATGAGTAGGTGGGTGCTCATGTTGGTGACCATCGTCAAACAAGTTTGTATCAAGTGCGTGAAGATATTCATATTCTGAAAATGATGAGATTTCTTTAGTGAGAGATTTGCCATAGTCCAAAGTAGATACATGATTTTCTAAAGGGGATATGATACATGGTTCACACTCTGTAATAGATTTTGATATTTCTGATAAGGATTCCCCTACAATTGTAATAGAGCGGTGTTCAAAGATCATGTATTTCCTATCTTTCGTGATAAAATATGATTCTTTTGAATGAGAGATGGTTTGATCATTGAGATCGCACTCTTCGGAAATAGATACAAGATATGAAAACCAATTGAATATTTCTTGGCCTGAGAGTTCATCACTTTCTGAAAATCTACAATAAATCTACATGACTCTTCCAAAAGAATCATCCATAGTGTTGGGTTTTTATATTCTTTGTTGTGAAAGTCTAGTCGAGGTGAATCAACTAATGATCGAAGTCAAGGTGAATCGACATCAAGTCAGAGGTCGAGGTGAGTCGATCAGGTAAAGTCAAAGTCGAAGGTCGAGGAAGTTTGACATGGTAAAGGAATCGAGAACAAGTCGAATAGTTCAACCAACAAGAGGTCGAAAGGAGGACGTGTGGCGACCAACTGAAGACCGAATGAAGGTCAACTAGTAGTCGAATGATAATATGGCTTGGAGTCGACTGTAACAGAATCCTAAGATTTGTGGGATTTGTAGCCAATGATATGCATGGATCTGTAACCATTTTTGGGCACCAAGTCTTTAGGTTTTTGCCTATTGTAAAGCCTATAAAGAAGCCTATTGTAATGTCGTAAAGGATAACGAGTAAATCATAGGTTGTTGGTCATGTAGATGTAAGTCGGATTGGCTATAGGGTTGTTCTTATGCAGGAAATAGGGTATGATTTTGATTTTGTCTTAGGTGTGGACCAAGGTTAGACATGTAAATTTTTATTCATATTGAATAAGACAACAAGCAAGCAGAACGCTCAAGGAATGGTAGTTTTCTCGGTTTGGGTTTCCAGGGTAAAATATATGTTCACTGTGTGATTGCTTTGTCAATTACGTTCTTGATTAAATTATTCTTCTCCTATGCTAGGTTTAGTGTGGAGGTGTCTCTCATTTCTTGACAAGTGGTATCAGAGTTGTGTTATGCATTGACGAGTGTATCTGATATTGATTTACCAAACTTGAATATGAAAACTAAAACCTAGGTATAGTAAGAGTTGTAAGTCATAAATTGTGCTAAAGATCATGGTAAAGAATGGAAAGCATTTAAAGAATAGATATAGAAAAATTCAATGGAAATAATTTTGAGCTTTGGAAGCTTAAAATGGAATATCTTATTGTAGATCAAGAACAATGGACAACAATCTTTCCATGTACCTAGTTGACAGGCATGTCGACAGAAGAATGGGAGAAATTCAAAATAAGAGCAAGAAGTACGATTCGATTTCATCTTGTAGATTCGGTACTGTTGAATGTTTCAGGTGAAGATTCCCCCAAGAAACTATCAGACAAGTTGGGAATCTTATACCAGTCAAAATATCTGGTAAATAAGTTGCTTCTCTTAAATAAATTGTATCTTCTAAGAATGAGTTATGTTAGTTCGGTGACTGAGCATTTAAATGCATTTAACACCATTTTAATCCATTTGTCATCTGTGGATATTAAAATCATTGAGGAGGAGAAGTGTATACGCCTATTATGTTCTTTTCCAAACTCCTGGGATATCTTAGTTGTGGCTATAGGGAGAAATACAACCACCCTAGCACTAGAAGATGTGGTTTCTTCTCTGTTGTCAGAATAAATGAGAAGAAATAACATGGAAGGATCGACCAAAGATGCTTTAGTGGTGAGAGGTCAACCTGTTGAAAGAGATAAAGGAAAATTCTCTGGTAGAAAGTATAAGTCAAAGGGTAGATCAAAATCTCTGGTTCATTCAACAAGAAGATGCTAGAAATGTAGTAAAGATAGGCATTACAAAAAGGACTGTAAGTTGAGGGCGATGGAATTCAATAAAGGATCTGATGAGAAGCAGTTGCGTGAGAGAAAGACAATCCCAGATAAGGGAGGTGATGTGTACCTGGCCTCGACCACTACACAATCAGATCAAGGTGTTTGTTTCTTTGAGTATGAACGATATGATGGAGGTGATGTGTTCTTGGGGGATGAATCGAAAACCAAAATTTTCGGACGAGAAAGAGTTCGATTGATACTACAAGATGGGAAGAAAAAACCCTTCCAAGTTTTCTACACATTCCAGGTTTGGAAAGAAATCTCATATCTATCAGTAAGATGAGTGATGTTGGAGTACAAACTATGTTTCATAAGGATTCGTGCAACATGGTTAAAGGTGTGATGGTCTTAATGAAAGGAGTTTGGATTAGAACCCTATACAAGTTATTAGGGAATGTTGAATCAACTAGATGAAACAACATCGTTTCTCCTAAAGTCGACTCAACTTTGAATCAACTCGACTTGACTCGGGCTGAGTCAGTACTAGCCAACTCGACAAGGCATGATTAAATCGACCAGACTAGGATATGGCACAAGAGGATGGTACACATTGGAGAAAAATGACTTCGAGCTATGCACAACAAAGGTATGGTCGAAGGGTTTCCTGAATGTGGTTTAGAGGTCGAATTTTGTGAACATTTCATATATGGAAAGCAAATTCGGGTGAGGTTCCCATATGGAGCGACAATGGAAAATGGGATTCTAGAAATGGTTCATAATGGTGTGTTTGGATCGGTTACAGTGCCTTAACTTGGTGTATCACAGTACTATGTCTTCTTCATAGATGATTTTTCTAGGAAGACATGGATATATTTACTAAGGAAGAAATAAGAGGTTTTCGAGAAATTTAAAGAGTTTAAAGCTCTTGTAGAAAACCAGACAGATAAGAAAATTAAGGTGTTGAGAATTGACAATGGTGGTGAATTATGTGAAAAATAATTTGATTGGTTTTGTAAGCAGTGTGGCATAGAATGCCAAAATACCACACCATATACCCCACAAAAAAATGGAGTTGTCGAGAGAATGAATAGAACATTGATGGATAAGGCAAGGATCATGCTCAGTGATGTTAGGCTCACACAAGAATTTTGGGCGGAGGCAGTCAGCACTGCAATATATCTGGTGAATATGTCTCCTTGGTCAGCACCAGTTGACATGACTCCACATGAGGTATCATCATGTAAGAATCCTTTGGTTGCACATCTCAAAGTATTTTGGATGTGATGCATTTGTGCATGTTCCCAAAAAAAAAATGAGCAAGTTGGACAAGAAGGCAGTCAAATGTATTTTCATTGGATATAAAGAAGGAATGAAAGGATATAAGCTCTAGGATCATGCATCAGAGAGAACAATGTATAGTTGAGATGTGGTCTTCAAAGAATATGTAGGTAAGTATGAGCATGAAGAAGTTTTTCAGAATGAGAATAATCCTGAGACAGTGCGGTTTGAGCTGAGGAATGAAGAAGATGATTAAGATGAGTCCACTGAATTTGAGGAAGAGGTGGAAAAACAGACTTTAGTGGTAAGGAGGTAAGAAAGAATAAGAAAACCAGTCGAAAGGTATAGTCCACTCGACTTCCATTCCGCATTCATGCTAACTACCATCGACGACGAGCCCAAGTCGGTCGGTGAGGCAGTCGAATTGGCAGAGGGTAAACTCTGGAAGGACTCCATGGTCGAAGATATGGAATCCTTGCACAAGAATGAGACATGGGATTTAGCCAAGTTACCTAGTGGAATAAATCCCATTGATTGCAAATGGGTATTCAAGAAGAAGATGAATTTCGCAGGACAAGTCAAGAAGTTCAAAGCTCGACTGGTAGAGAAAGGTTATTCCTAAGTCGAGGGAGTCAACTTCGGTGATATTTTTTCCCCTATTGCAAAAGTAACTTCCATTAGAGTAATAATGTCTCTGACTGCAGCATTCGATCTGGAAATAGAATAGATGGATATGAAGACAATGTTCCTACATGGGGACTTGCAATAAGAAATCTACATGAAAGAACCTAAAGGAGTTGTAGTAATGGGAAAGCAAGAGTTGGTGTGCAAACTGAAAATATCCCTCTACGGTTTAAAGAAATCACCAAGGATGTGGTACCAGAATTTTGACACATACATCCTTAGTTTGGGATTTGTGAGAAGAAAAGTTGATCACTGCATATATTCCAAGGAAGAAAGTGGGAGTTTCTTGTATGTAGCTTTATATGTCGATGACATGTTGTTGATTGGAAAAAATATGGATGCAATAAAGGAGGTGAAGAAGCAACTATCCTCCAAGTTCGACAAGAAGGATCTCGATCCAGCTAACTTCATTCTGGGAATGGATATTAAGATAGATAGAGCCACTAGAAAGATTTGGTTGAATCATACAAAGTATATTGAGACAATTATGAAATGGTTCAACATGCAGGATTGCAAACCAGTGAAGGTGTCAATTATGGTGGGGGCAAGGCTAAATTTTGAACAGTGTCCAAAGACATAGGAATAAATAGAGGACATGGCATGTGTTCCCTATGTAGGTTTTGTTGGTATTATAATGTATGTGATGGTCTATAATCGATCATACATTGCCCATGCAGTGGGAGTGTTGAGAAAGTACATGTCGATACCTAGAAAGGAGCACTGGATTTTTTTCAAGAGAGTATTCATGTATTTGTGTGGCAC
>ML833427.1:13653-29091 GCA_009831015.1 Picea engelmannii
TTTGTTTTTATTTTTGTTCCTATGCTCATAGTTTCATTTAGTTTTTGTTTAATTCTTGTTAATAGCTTTGTTGTTTTCTTTCTAACCTTTTACCATACAGCTGTCATGACTAGCAGAGCCCAACTAGGTATGTAAGCACTCACTTTTTGCTCATCAAACGACGAAAAGAGTGCAAACAAACATAGATTCTATTTTTATGCATGAGTAATCTGTCTTCATTTATCTCATACTCCTTTATTTTCTGTTGTACATATCCTTGCTGTAAGATTTCCTTTACCTGTAGGTAATGCTGGTCTGTAACAAGAGCATCTAAAATTATTCTCTTCAAGTCTGACGGATGCATACTGACAGCAGTAACATGAATGAGATGCAATCTTCTACTAAGACCATTGACAACTTTATTCTCCTTTCCTTTGATATGCTTGATATCGAAGTCATATTCACTTAAAAATTCCAATCATCTTGTTTGCCTGACATTCAAGGTCGGTTGTTCAAAAATATGCTTCAAGCCAATGTGGTTTTTCCTTCATTCAAATTTCTTCCCCGTGAGATAATGCCTCCACATCCTCAAGGCGTGAACAATGACAGCAAGTTCCAAGTCATGCGTGGCATAGTTCCTCTCATGTTACTTAAGCTTTCTAGACTCATATCCAATGACATGACCATTTTGCGTGAGGAATCCCCCAAATTCTTCCTTACATGCATCTGTACACACCACAAAACTTTCATTTGGGTCAACAATCTTTAACACAGGTGCACTAGTAAGTAATTCCTTCACCAGATTAAAACTGTTTTCACACTTGAGTGTCCATTCAAATATAGTTCCCTTATTTTGCAAAGAAGTGATGGGATGCGCAATCTTAGAGAACCCTACTATGAACCTTCTATAGTATCCAACTAATCCCATAAAATATCTGACGTTTGACACATTTCTGGGTGTTGGACATCCTCTAATGGCTTCGATCTTCTCTGGATCTACTGCTATGCCCTGCTCTGAAATAATGTATCCCAAGTAAAGGATTTGATTTTGATAAAAATAACACTTACTCAACTTGGCATACAACTGATGTTCTCTCAGTACTTTCAACACCAATCTTAAGTGATGTTCATGCTCCTCTCCAGATTTAGAATAGATAAGTATGTCATCCAGGAATACTATGACAAACTTATCAAAATAATTTTTGAATATGTCATTCATTAAGAACATGAAGACAATTGGTGCATTGGTTAGTCCAAATGGCAGCACTACAAATTCATAATGCCCATACCTAGTCCTAAAGGTTCTTTTATGAATGTCTTCTTCCTTGATTCTTATCTGATGGTATCCTGCCCTCAGGTCAATTTTTGAAAATATCTTTGCTCCTCTTAGCTGATCAAAGAGGTCATCAATTCAGAGTAGAGGATACATTTTATTTGTAGTGTACTTGTTCAACTGTCGGAAGTCAATACACAGCCTCAAGGTTCCATCCTTCTTTTTGACAAAAAGTACCGGTTCTCCCCAAGGTGAAACACTTGGACGTATGTACCCTTTCTTCAACAATTCCTTCAACTGCATTTCTAATTCTTTTAACTCTAGTATGCTCATTCTGTAAGGTGTTTTTGACATCGGGGCATTGGCACTAAATCAATTGAGAAATCCATCTCCCTTCTTGGTGGCAATCCTGGTATTTCTTGGAATACATCTTCAAATTCCCGTAGCACCGAGAAATCTTCAAGGCTTGGCCCCTTTTTATTATTTGGCTCTTCCACATGAGCTGCATACAATTGAAATCCTTTCCTAAAACATCTTTTAAGTTGTAAGGCTGAAATCTCCCTTATAGAGATGGGTCTTGGAACTCCTTTCACAGTGCTCTGTTTTCCATTTCCATCAAGACATGTAAATGTCTTGTTGTGACAATCTAGGACAACATGATGCATGTCCAACCAATCCATTCCAATCAGAATATCATAAGACCCCAATGGTATGATATTAGATCAATACTAGTATTCATGCCATTAAGACTTATGGAACAACTTCTGACCATGTCATGTATTCTTCTTTTGGTTCCAGTGGCTAATTGAACCAAACTTGCTTTTCCAAGTTTACTTTTCTCCAAGTGTAATCTATCCACTATCTTAGGACCGATGTAACAATGACTTCCTCCTGAATCAATCAAAATAGCAACAGGTTGATTTATTATCTTACCTTCCACCTCGATCATATTGGACTGGTACTATGTTTGTCAATCATTTAAAGTTGCATAGATTCTTCCCATATCTTCGACTATTGTAGCTTCTTGGATGTTGTGCACATTCTTCACTATGTCCTTTCTATGTGGGAAATCCTTGTACAACTGATCTTCCTTGCATCCCCAACATTGGATTCATGGTCTTCCCATTTTTCCCAAGGAATCTTCCTTTTTGAAATATCCCTTAGCATATCGATCTTGACGATTTATATTAGGCTCATTCCTATTGAAGGAAGGTTTGAATCCTTTCCTCCTCTGATTGGACTTCACATTTTTCTTGTCCTTCCAATATTTCTGCAAATATTCTCTTCCCTGGCCTTGCTCATATAGGTATTTAGCCTTCCTGATGACCTCCGTCAAGGTATTGGATTCATCATACTTGATCTTTTCCTTATAAAAGGCTGGTAGTCCACTTGGAAATCTCTCTATTTTCACTTTCTCATCACCAATGAACTTGGCATACTTTAACAATCCCAAGAACTTCTTCTCGTACTCTACCATAGTCATGCTTCCCAACTTGAGTTCAAAGAACTGTTGCATTTTCTTTTCATAGAAATTCTCTGAGAGGTACTCCTTTTGGAAGTACTTCTTGAACTTCTTCCAAGTGATCCTACTCTCATTAACATGTTCCACTTGATTCATTTGGTCCCACCACATTGCAACTTTCCTGTGTAAATGGTAGGTGGAAATCCTGGCTTCCAGGTTGGACGAATAGCTATGCAACTGAAAATATCTCTTGAGCCCAAGAAACCATGCTTCGGCATCATCTTCCATTTCTCTTTCACCCTCAAAACAAGGTGTCTTGAGCTTCCTAGGCTCTCCTTGCAAACTATCTACCTCTTGTTTCCTTCTTTGGTTTCTGATAGGAGAAACCTCTGGACTGCTTACGGGATCATCCAATGCATAAAAAATTATTTCTAGGTAAGGAGGTGAGTGATGTCCATGAGCTTTGCTAGCTCTTCTAGAATAAACAACTCTTCCATGATCATCCCTTATTTCATGACACCTGCCTTCTTCCTCTTGTCTTGAGTTTGATCCCTTCTTCATTTGTCTCTGCAACTGATTTAAGCTCTGCAACACTCAATCATTTATCTGACTTTGCTCTCTCATCATTCTCTCATTGTCTTCTTTGTAGCTCTGCACTTCCATCTTTAGGCTTCTTACCGTTTCTGTTAATGTTTCATGTTCTCCTTTTCCGTTGTGTCCATTGGACTCTATCTATGCATTACCAACTCTGGTATTCTGGCCTTCGGCCTCCTTATCATGACTGGAGGCTCCCTCGCCTTCTTCCATTTCCTCAATACACATCCTGAGTTGTTATATTTAAGCCCCTTAATTCTGCAAAATGTGCAAGCAACCTATTTGCTAGAATTATGCATATGATAGACAAAATTTCCAAACCATGCTAGATGTCTCTTTCTTTTTTTTGTTCATGGATATCATATCCCCATTCTCCAAAAATAACAGTGTCTTGTTATCCTTGGCTGACACAGAATTTCATCCTGCACGGGCGCTTCCTTCAAACCACCTTCCCAGGTGACCACGACTAGAAACCACAGATAAATCCTTCCTTATCACTTTTCTATCTCGAATACCACCAATTCGGCCCTTAGCCCTCCTTCCCTCAGATCTCAATATTCATATGACCACAACCATGACCCTACGCTTAGCTGAAAAAGCACTTGTCTAGAGCTTCGGGACTTTGAAACTTTCCACCAGGACCAGTTTAACGGTCCTCGTCCTCTTTCATGATCAACGATCGAGATCCACTTCGAGACTTCGCGCTTCGAGAGTATCAACTTTACTCGCTTACCTCCTCCCAGAATGCTTTTACATATCAACGGATGTGAATCGCTTCGGCTCTTCAGGATTTAGAAGTTTCAAAACTTTCCTCCTGCACTTTCTCCCGGAGTTCTTTCACTCGAAGTCGATGATCCTTCAACGTGTGTCTTCTGGAATCAACAATCGATATGTACTCCAGCCTTCGGAAGTTTTTGACCCAACGCAAACTGTCACATATTTCCCCACTCAAGTGCCCATTCTCTGGACTGCACGATCTGTTGCCATGTGGTGAAATATTGGAAGTGGACATGTGGTCCAATCAGGCGAGTGACATGTGTCACGTCCTAGCTGACATTTCAATACTCCATATGATTAAAAATTACTGACACGTGGCACACATCCCATGTGTCCACGTCATCCTAGGTGATGTCCACAAGCCACGTCACTTCAGGAATTCCAGTATCCACATCACCTCTAGCTGACATCATTGTGCCCCATCACTTTGGCTCTTCGGGCTTCGGGACTTCGGGAGTTTCCATACTCGCACACTTCAGCTCTCCAAGCTTCGAAAATATCAATTCTCAACTTCTCCTTTCTTGCTCTTTTCTGGAGTGCTTTCACCTGGAGCACACAATCGGTTGACACATGTCCTCCTATGGATCGACGGTCCTCGACTACTTCTTCTCTTCGAAGGTTCATCGCTCGAGTACTAACATGTCACATCACTACATGCCTTTCAATTTGTGGGGGAACACATCAGATGTTTGGAGTAACCCACTTTTTTCCCCGCAATTCTCTTGATGTTGACACATAACCCCTTGGTGAAACTATGTGTTGGATTGCGAGACCACCTTGAGAAATTATCTCCCGTGCAACTTGGTTCCTTGCAATGCCTCATGTCCGTTGATCTCACTCTCCAATGGGATCCGACGGTTCTGAACTTATCCCTTGCTTCCTTTTCATCGAACGATCCTTGTTCACCTGTCCTCTGATCCAACGATCCCGAATCTCTCCTGATCCTACAGTGGTGATCGATCTCGAATTCAAAGGGGGACGATCACGATCCTTCAAACCCCTTACAACAGATCTCTGAGATCTAACTCCTGCGTAGATTTTGCAATTCCATTCCTCCTGAGATTTTAAACTTTGCGGTCAGAGTTCGATCTCGACCACGAGACTCTGACCAACAGACCTGACCCATACCATCCTGATGTTTCAACCATAAGCTCTGATACCAAACTGTAACATACCTAGCCACCCACAAAATAGGGAATGCTACCTTCAAGCCCACCCTTGAACTTCGTACTCTTACCGATACCTTCTTTAATTAATAAGAATGCATAAGATACAAGATTTAGCGACATGCAAAACAGTATCCAGCAAGCATGCATAATCTAAGATTTAGTTAAACGATAATTAAAATACACAACATAATACATTCATACACAGATAATAATATCACAACAGAGAGCACTTATCTTTATAAAAAGGTGACGCCAACTGGCTGCAGACCAAGGACGTTCCACCCAACCATAGACACCACTTCTCCAAATCTTAACAACAGTGTCACTCCCAAGCCAGGGCTATGAATTCACAAGGACGGTTCCAGAGTGTACTTGGGTTCCCAAACCAGTCAGCTCTCACAGGTTTCCCAACACCCACAACAATCGAAGTACCCAGCTCTCTTCCACCCAGCCTGCACCACCCCAAGAGAACGAACCTCCACCCTTCTCTGCCACGCAGTCCTTCTCCTTTTTTCAGGTCCTCCAGCATAGTTGGTCCATAATCTCAATGGTGGAACTCTCAGGACTCGCAGTTGTGAGAAAAATAGGGCACATGCCAACGCATCTCAGACATGTAGGCCCCAGGTCATGACTGGATTGCACCAACGACCATTACAACCAACTATCCCGTGGCTAATTCTCAGCAGTTCCTTTCCCTTTTCCAAGACAAGAAGCAGGTGAGGATGGATCAATGGATGGGTGAGTGAGTGCATGAAAGTGTGTGAGGGAAATGAATGAACATACAGGAAATCAACGAAGAATCCATTAGTCAAACCCCCCCATCAGACCAAAGGCGTGTTTAAGTAACCTCGTGGGGAATCAAGAACCTCCTGGCCTTCCCCAAGAAGCTCACGTAACTGATCCCCTCCCTTAGGTAAATAGGGTAATTAACATAGGAATAAACACTTATCCCCTCAAGCCCCCTCTCTTGTGGAATCGTAGCCCCCTATAACTCTAGTCCTTGTCCGTCTAGCATCCAGTGATGTGTTTATTATTAATAATGTTCAAAACGTTACATTTCTTGGGCATACTGGCCCTTTAATAATTGTTTGGGGTCTCAAGCCTCTTAGCATTATAACAATACATTATTTAAAATGGGGGTTCGAAACCCAGGGTGTTACAGTTTGTAGCAAGTGTTTTCATGGTGTCGTTCGTGATGCAACACTTATGGAAAGAGAATACGACAATTGCAACAAAAATTGGAAAGAGAATACGAGAATAAGTGGAGTATAATGGTTTTAAACCTTCTTAATTGAATAGTTCTTCAAACCTATTTATCAGGTTTAAATTCCACTAAATTAAAAAACACCCCACCCCTTTATTGATTACAAAATCTTTCTTAACTTAAATTTTGGATTTGGATTTGTTTTTTATATAAAATATTTACACACAAATAGGGATGAAGAGTTCAAGAATAAGAATTCAAAGTAAGTTCAGTAATAAATATATCATAACACTTTAGGCGTTATCTTCGATTTCTAATGAATAAAAGAAACATAATTTGTATGGGGATTGGGATCTTAATCATCAACAATGAGTTAGAAGTACACACAAATATTCCATAAGAAGGGATAAAAAGTTCAATCATTCAATTTAATTTTACTAATAAATATATCATAACATTTTAGGGGTTATCTTCAATTTTTAAGTAATAAAAGAAACATAATTTGTATGGGATTGCTATGCAAAAGGTTTTTAATTTTAAAAAACAAAGTGATCTAAAAATAAATGATGGTGGGAGATTTAATGATAATTATAAGAACCATGCACCACAAACCCCTTAAAGAAATTCAAGCTTTTCAAGCTTTTGTAAAGAATTTTATTAGAGGTCTAAGACTTTGAGATAATTGAGTTTTTTCATGTATTAGGAGGGAAAACAAACTCACTAACAAGAAGAAAAACAAGGGTGATAAGTTGCTAGAGGTTTTTTTTAATTCAAATGGGGGTTTACCACCCATATCTCCCTCATGATGTGTATGAACATTACGATAAAGCCTCCTCATTCAAACACATGGCATCCCATGAAAAGGCGATATGATAGCAAGTTAATACACTAACATCACCCCCATATTTTCATTCTCACTTCTCTGGCATGGGTGATTAAGAAAGGTACGATGGTGGTCTAGAGGGATGTGTGTGGGTTTATTTGGCTTGGAATAAATAATTTGTTTTTCATTACTCTAAACCACCTTCTCCAAGTGCAAGTCATGGGTGTGGGGGTTTATTTGGTTAGGATTTTGGATTTGACATGGATTATACGCCTCTTCTTAAAAAATTATTTCTATTGCTCTAGATTGTACGTCCTATAGGTGTGAGTGGAGGTTGTGTAGGTTTATTTGGTTTGTAATTGAGACCTATCCTAAAGTCTTTATTTTAGACCATGGTTCCAAGTGCGAGTGGAGGAAAAAGTTGAGAAGTCTATTGGGTGTTAAGTCATCTAGGTAGTTGGAAAGAAGGGTGGCTTTTTCACTGTAGGAGAAAATGTTATGTTTTGTGTGAGCTCAATGAGGTGAAGAGAGGAGTGAATCAATTTCAAAGGGAAATGATAGAAGCATAGTGTATCATAATGAATTCGACCATATTCTAGAATAAAAGGAAATATGAGTTTAAGTGACACATCTAGAAGAAATATTATGTCGAGGACCATTATACAGTTGACACAACAAAGCACATACTGGAAATTCAATAATGAGAGAAAGAGGATGAATCATTCATGAGGATTCATTGCTTGAAACACTTGGAGCTAAATGAGCAGTTGAAAACTATGTAGATATTGGTTGGAAGAATTGTGTCCCATCTCGGCCTTCCTTTGGAAGTAGTTTAATCCTTTTTGACTCAAGGCCATATGAGGAACCCTTCCTCTATATCCTTTCTTTGGCCTTGAAGGACCATAGGGAAATTCTACACTCTCAAAGTGAGGATTTTAAAGGCTCCGATGATGATTTTATTGATGATGAAGATTTTCCTCCAACTAGGCAATTTAATAGCACTGATAATGTTCTTGATGATGATGGTTTTCATCCAAGTGAAGAGTTTCATGGAAGATCTGGTGACATTGGTGAGGACAGTGACCATTGTCCTATTGATTCTGATATTCTTATTTGTGATGAAATTGACAATGAAGATGATGATGGGCCTAGGAATGAAGATCAAGTTCTAAGTCAGTTAATGGTAGCAACTTGAGGCAATGTCCATTCTCTTAATGGGTGTCAACAATGTTGAGTATAATGATAGTGAGGATGATATCCTTGCTAGAAAGGATAATGATATTCTCATAACACAATGGAGGAAATACTGAGAAGCATTGCATCCATGACTAGGGCCAAGAATATACCTTTTTATATTAATCTCAAACATTCAATTATACAAGGTCTAAGAAAGAATTCCTCATAGGTCCAAGTTCTACTAGCAATTTGATTTTGAGTAAATGTTGTCAAAAGGAATGCTTGAAAGACATAGACTACAAGTGTACATTGGAGAAAATGAAGGTATACTTGTCAATGAATAAAAACATTAAAAATGCATATTTAGTGGGGTGAACATGATATTTACAATGACAGTTTATGATTATTTCATTACAAATGTGTATTCTATAGAAAGTCATTCATAAGAAATCACTTAATTGGTAATATTTGTTTATCAATAATTCAAACATGATTAGGAAAATATCCTACAATTTATTCAAAAGTACATCATGGATGAGACAATTGAAAAAAAACTACAATGTCATTGATGTGTGACTCATTTTCCAATCATGGAAAGTGCATGCTAGATAAAGGAACAATAGATATTCCATAAAATTTCACAAGAGAAATCTACAACTTATACAAAGAATATGTTGAAGCTGCTAAAGGAAATGATAATTTCATTACATATGCATATTTTACACGAGTTTGAAAAAACAATTCAATAGCGTATGCATTCCTAAAGAGTTAATGATGTGGGTTTGCGATACATGTGCTTCTCTCAAGGAAAGAAGGGATAAATCAAAAGGAGTAAAAAGAAGTATGTATCTACAAAACTATTTGTCATAATTGGATAGTTATCAATTATGAAAACCCATTATAATATTTTTATTTTATGTTATTTGTAATTTCCATTATTAAAGCACTTAAAGAACATTGCAATTAACAATTAAGTGGATGAAATAAGTTGTATAAACGTTGAAATAAGTGTTATGATTCTCTAGATAAATATCTAGGTTTGATAATATAAAGCATGGATAAGAACAAGACACTTTTGCCACATTTTATCTATCATGTGCTTACTCATTAGTCCAATAATCTTCCTTAAGTTTTATATCTATAATTGGACAATGTTAGTTGAGAAAACAAAAGTTAGGTTTGTTTAGATATCTAAGCATGCTTGTCGAACTAGGAATTCTTCAAAAGGTAAAAGTTAGTTTCCTTCTTGTTGGGCACACACATTGTTAGGATATTTAGACACTTAGGAGTTAGTTAAGATCAACTTGGTAATAATTTTGGTGACAAAGCAAGTGTTTGAATCACTCTTGGGAACCTTGCTCCAGCTCTATGTTTAGGGTTTAGTGGTCGCGTTTGTCAAAGCCTTAATGGATCCCTCTAAGAGAGGGGATCTCCCCCAGGGATCCTCGTCCTCAGACCTATAGGCCTTCCAGGCCTTAATCTCGTCTTACAAAAAAACCTCCAAGCCTCCCCCTTCGAAATTTGTTATAAAAGCAACGAAAATACCTAAGGTGACCGTCTTCACTCCCTGAACGTGGCCCCTTGCTCTCAGAATGGTGGACAAAGGACCGATCGAGCAATTTACCATAATCTGGCCCTCCCCAAAAGCCATGCACCTTTGGATGGAATCGAACTAGCACAATCTGATCCAGGGACAAATGTCGACAACCTTCTGTGGTAAGGGATTCTTTGCCTTCCTATTTGAAAAAAAAGAATATAGAGATCTGATATTCCAAAGTAGACCTTACTTCATGGGTGTAAGAGGAATGTATTTAAATAAGTGGACTCCTAATTTTAGTCCAAAAAATGACATCCCCTCAGTAGTCCATGCTTGGGTAAGACTGCCTTACCTCCCCCTCCATTGATGGAATGATGAAACCATCAGAAACATAGGAAACACTCTAGGAAAGTATATCAATCGCGTTGAACCACAAGAGGGTTTACAGACATGCACTAGGCTCTGCGTGGAAGTATATATGGAAAAAGGACTCTCAGAAGCAATACAACTGAACCTAGATAGCTGGTCATACATCCAACAAGTGGAATATGAAGAAATCCCATTCAACTGTAAAGCCTGCCAAAAATATGGAAATTTTTCCAAATCTTGCCCCCAGGCCAAAGAAACGCAAGATCAAGATCCAAAACAAGATCAATGGTAGCAACCAAAGCGAAAAAAAAATAAAATTGGAAAACATCAGTCCATCCCAGCCCAGACCCAGCGGGAAAAACCCCCAGATCCAAAAGAAGCATGCCTAGGATCTCCACACAAACGAGAATCAAGTCACAACCGATACATTGGCCCGATAGAAGGAAATATAGAGGAAATCAGGGAATCCCAGGAAGAAAATGACAGAAAGGGACAAGAAGAGATAGGAGAAGGGAACAATAAATGAAAAGAAAAAGAAAAAGAATCCATGGACTTGAGTGGGGACTCAACAGCAAAATCAATCCCTAGCCAAACCCCAAAGATTCCATAAATGTCAGAAGAGGAGCGACATGACACCTCAAACAATGATTCTTACTTGGAACTAACCCAACCGTCCAACACAAAGAAACCTGGAAGAAAATCCCAAAGAACTAAAAGAGAATCAATTGTAGAAAGAGAAAAAGAACTGGGCATCCAAAAAATAATAGAGGAGGCACTAAAGAAATATGGAAAATCTGGGGACAACAAAGCACCCCACCATAAGGGAACAACTTCACAACCCCCAAAAGGGGGGGCACCAAAATACACTGATAAATGATGAAATTTGTCTCCTAGAATTGTAGAGGATTGGGGTGCAGAGTCAGAAAAGAAGAAGTTATAAAACTGATACAAATTGAAAATCCCTCAATCCTCATGATCTAGGAGATGAAAATGAGGGAGGTGGATACAGTCAAAGATCTTCAAAAAATATGGAAAAAAATGAAGGAAGTGCAGTCAGTTCTAGAGGGGCATCGAGAGGAATAGAAACTTTTTGGAACGTTGAGGAATTTGACCTAAGAGATTAGATGCAGACGCAGTTATGGCTAATGGTCACTCTCCACAAGAAAGACTTAGGTACACAATACTCCATAATCAATTTTATATTCCCAATAAATATATAGAAAAAAATGAGTGTTGGCAATCACTTCTAGACCTGGCCACTGAAAATCCCCCCAGAAATCTTATTATTGTTGGAGATTTCAATACAACCAGAGGGACAAAATAAAAACGAGGAGGTTATGTCATAAGAGATCAATTCTAGGAAAGGTTGGATGATCTTATCTCGGATCTAGATCTCTTCAACGTTCCTTCGGACAAGGGAATGTTCACTTGGAATGATAGAAGAGTTGGCCTAGGGCACATAGCAGCAAGGTTGGATCGCTTCTTTATTAGAAGCTCTCTATTGGCTCTCCCAGACAAACTGTGCTCCTCGAATCTTCCCTGGGAAGGGTCAGATCACTGACCTATCAGTCTGGTCTTTGAAGCCCAAAAACATTGGGGCCCTATCCCCTTCAAATTCAACCCTCTTTGGTTGGATCGCCGAGAGCTCCTCCAGTCCATTGCCCAAACATGGAATCAGTGGATCTCCAGTTCACCCAATTACATATGGAAGCAGAAGTTAAAATTGGTAAAAGATATCCTAAATATATGGGCAAAAAGTCTTCGGAAAGCAACGCCAGAGACAAAAAGATACAAATAAAAAATCTGCAGGAGGAAATGGAAACAACTGAGATACATCAAAATCACATCATAAGAGAACAAAAAATTCACAAGGAATATATACAAGCGCTAACAAAAGAGGAAATCACCTGGCGCTTAAAGTCCAGAAGCCTATGGTTGAAAGTAGGAGACCAGAACACCTCCTTCTTCCACAGACAAGCAAAAGTCAGAAATTGGGAAAACCAAATCTCAGAAATCAAAACCCCAGAAGGGGAAATCCTCAAAGACTTCAACCAAATCAAACAACAAGCTTCAAGACACTTTCAAAATCTCTACACCATGTCTGGTAGGGATGAAGAACAAACAGTAGATGCTTTTCTCAGACACATCCCCAGTAAGATTACAGAGGAAGATAATACGCATCTGGACAGACCAATTGAAGAAGCAGAAATACTAAAATCACTTAATCAATTTCATGAAGACAAAGCCCCGGGTCCAGACAACTTTACTCTCCATTTCTATAAAAAGCGTTGGAACATAATTAAAAAAGACTTCATAAGGATGATAAGATTCACTCATAAAGCAAAAAAGTTGGAAGGGGTCACCAACTCCTCCTTCTTAGCTCTCATACCAAAAGAAATTGGATCCTCTTCCCTAGACCGTTTCAGACCCATTTCTCTCTGCAATATTTCCTAACAAATAATCTCCAAAATAATCTCCAACAAGTTAAATCCTCTACTTAGATCCCTAATCCTACCAAGCCAAGGAGGATTTTTGGCAGGTTGACAAATTTGGGACAACTTCATCCTGGTCCAAGAGGCGATTCACACAATCAGATCTTGAGGAGATTCAGGTATAGAAATAAAACTCGATATGGAAAATGATTTTGATAGAGTAGAGCATAATTTCCTCTTTAAGGTCATGGAAAAATTCGGTTTCAGTCAAAACTTCATTTCCTGGATGGAATCTTGTATTGACTCCCCTTGGATAGTGCCCCTCCTAAATGAGAGATCTAGCCCCTTCCTCAAAGCATCCAAAGGGTTAAGGCAGGGTTGCCCTCTCTCCCCCCTCCTTTTTGTGATCATGGTTGAATCCCTAAATCGCAATCTCGAATGGGAAAGCATAAATGACACTATCCCAGGTATCAAAATTACCCAAGGGGTTAGAAGACTGAATCATTCCCAATTTGCAGATGACATAATCCTCTTGAGTGGGGCATCCAAAATTCTGGCCAGGAGAATTATGCAAGTTATGGACACCTTCCTTCTAGTTTTGGGAGGGCTCCTGAACAAGGAAAAATGCCAAATTTATGTTTGGAACGTAGTTGCAGTCATCAGAGCGGGCATCACTCAAATAATGGGATTCTCCATCGCCCAAGAATAGAAATACTTCAAATATTTAGGTCTCCCTCTTTGTATCAAAGTGCTCCCTGGTGAGTTCTGGCAATTGTCTCTCCAAAAGGTCAAAGAAAACATGGAATCTTGGGGCTCAAGATGGTTCAACCCAGCAGGAAGGGTGGTCCTGATCAACGTGTTGATATTATGGTAGCTGCGGGAGGCATTTACCTCCACGTGTAAACTTGACGAGAATAGGATATTCCAGGAAGCAAGAATAAACCCTAATGAGTTGGATAATAACCCTAGAGGACTTGTCGGCTCAAGAAGATAACTTGTATTAGGTTATTAGCCTCCAAGAGAAGAATTCTTCCAAAAGAAATAATATATACTGAACAAACAGATACCCAGAATGAGAAGTTGGCCTAGGCAGTTAGCCAGAATTAATATAAATACAGGAGGCCAGTCTTCATTCTGGTAGGTAGTCTCAAAATTGCAGAGCAACACTTGTGTGCACTGCAGTGCCCAGTTTTGTGCACAGGTTTGGAGGAGAGTTGCCATTGCAGCTGCTACAACTAGCAGATCACGTTTGGCTTGGACTATCTCTTGGTTAGGGTTTGGACTATCTGATCAACTCTTGTTGGTGCACTATCCTTGGGGAAAGGTGTGCTACCCTTTGTTTGGCTATCTAGCCTAGGGTTTGCTTTCAGAGTGATTCTTTGTCAAGGTTAAGGTGCTCGGAGGGTGGCTTCGGCCTATGGTTGGGTGAAAATAGTGATATTGTCAATGGTAAAACAAACACATCCATTATATTCTAACAGGTTATGGGCCCACGCCTCATTCATTCAGTTTAACCGCTGGAAGGAAACATAGCTAGAAGGATATTAAGCTCGTTGAAGAAATGCCACTAGGGTTTCTAGCAGGAGCAGTCACTAAAGCACTGTCGCTAGGGTTACTAGCAAGTGCAGTTGCAGAAACCCTAATCCTCTCGTTGAGGCACCTTAAGTGAAGGGATTGACCTAATTTTTGGATAGATCAGTGTGCCCTAGCCTAGAACATCTCCTAGTACTCTCAACAAGCCAAGATGTCAAGTTTGAGTTTTTGGTCAGATCTAGGGTTAACGAAGTCAAAGCAGCCATGAGTTAATCTATGAAGTCAGAAAACAAGTTAGATGGAGCTTCTAACTTCAGAGCATGGAAGAAAAGGATTTGTTAAATTTTTAATTAAAATAAAGTACCAAGGCAAGTGTTTCTCTTCCCTAGGCCCTAAGGGGGAGAAATTGCCGAATATGGGTCTTAGTCAAATTAATTTGTGAGATGCAAATTAAAAGATAACTTTATGATTAAAGTGAGGGTGAGTGAAGAGACACCAAATCTCAGCCATCCATCTAATCTAATATCAGCTGTTAGATTAGAAAACTCCTCACCTTCCCTCATGAGGTTGATTAAGGCAAGTGGGCGCACCCATTCTTGGGGAAGTTGATGCAACAACAGTCTTGTTGAGAGAGCAAGAGACTCTTGGTGAGATGCCAAGAGCAAGGAAGCTGAAGCATTCTTGTTGAGAGAACAAGAGAGAGCAAGAGAGAGCTCGAGCTGAAGAAAAGAGACAGCAGCAGCAATTTCTGGGAGCATTGGCATGCATTCCAAGGTTGCCGAATAGCATTGAGTGGCACAGAAATTGAATCTTAGCAGAGTTTTGGCACGAATTTTGTGACAGTCCGTACAACATTAATTGTCGTATAGTTGTACAAATTTCTGGTTCAGAAATTGAGGAGCAAAGCTACAGGAATGTCCAGATAAGTTTGTGTAAATATCTAAAGATGTATATGCTGTAAAAGAATTTCTCAGAAGCTCATAAATAATACAAATCCCTCTCTCACTGGTTTTCCCCTTGTGGGTTTTTCCAGGGTCGAAGTTAGACCGAATATCTTTGTTTCTATATTTTCTGAGTTTTTCATATTGCTGATATTTTATTTCTGCGTTG
>ML833427.1:33746-55596 GCA_009831015.1 Picea engelmannii
ACCAAGGCAAGTGTTTCTCTTCCCTAGGCCCTAAGGGGGAGAAATTGCTGAATATGGGTCTTAGTCAAATTAATTTGTGAGATGCAAATTAAAAGATAACTTTATGATTAAAGTGAGGGTGAGTGAAGAGACACCAAATCTCAACCACCCATCTAATCTAATATCAGTTGTTAGATTAGAAAACTCCTCACCTTCCCTCATGAGGTTGATTAAGGCAAGTGGGCGCACCCATTCTTGGGGAAGTTGATGCAGCAGCAGTCTTGTTGAGAGAGCAAGAGACTCTTGGTGAGATTCCAAGAGCAAGGGAGCTGAAGCATTCTTGTTGAGAGAACAAGAGAGAGCAAGAGAGAGGTCGAGTTGAAGAAAAGAGACAGCAGCAGCAATTTCTGGGAGCATTGGCATGCATTCCAAGGTTGTCGAATAGCATTGAGTGGCACAGAAATTGAATCTTAGCAGAGTTTTGGCATGAATTTCGTGACAGTCCGTACAACATTAATTGTCGTACAGTTGTACGAATTTCTGGTTCATAAATTGAGGAGCAAAGCTACAGGAATGTCCAGATAAGTTTGTGTAAATATTTGAAGATGTATATGCTATAAAAGAATTTCTCAGAAGCTCATAAATAATACAAATCCCTCTCTCACTGGTTTTCCCCTTGTGGGTTTTTCCAGGGTCGAAGTTAGACCGAATATCTTTGTGTCTATATTTTCTGAGTTTTTCATATTGCTGATATTTTATTTCTGCGTTGAAAACGATGTTCAGAATCCTCATGTTTCAGTTCTGAAATTTATTTTTTGTTAAGTTTTTATATGTTGAAACACCAGGCTGTAGCATATGCTGAAACACCAGGCTGTAGTATATGCTGAAACACCAGGCTGAGTATATGCTGAAACACCAGGTTGTAGTATATGTTGAAACACAGTGCTGAGTCATATGCTGAAACACTGCTGTGAGTATATGCTGAAACACCAGGCTAAGTATATGTTGAAACACCAAGCTGAGTATATGCTGAAACACCAGGCTGTAGTATATGTTGAAACACCACTGTGAGTATATGCTGAAACACCATGCTGTAACATATGCTGAAACAGTGCTGAAACTGAGTTTGGCATTGAAATTTGACTGAAAAATCAGCGAGACTGAAACTGGGTTGGGATTTTGAAAAATTAATAGGATTGACCTCATCCTCGCCAAGAATAAAGTGTTGGATATCATGAAAGGAAAGATCGTGAAACCAGAGTTTGAAGAAGGAAAAGAGAAGGAACCCCAGAACGTTGCAGTTATGGAGAAGTTCAAAGACGATGACATCAATGCTATGAGTATCATAGTGGAATATATAAAAGACCACTTGATACCTTGCATCTCCCATCTTGACTCATCGAAGAAGATGTACGATGCCCTAACAAACCTCTTCTTAGTCAGAAACATTGGACAAATAATGAGTCTGAAGAATGAGCTCTGTGACATGAAGATAAATGATGATGACAACATAGCATCACACTTTGTGAGAATCTCTCAGTTAAGATATCAACTACAAGCTATTGAAGAAATCATTTGAGAGAAGGAATTGGTAAACATAGTACTCAATGGTCTTCCCAAGACGTGGGATGCATTTTCCGCAAGCATGAACACAAGGAAGGAGTATCCTACATTTGAATAACTTTGGACTTGCTGTGGTCAAGAAGAATCCAGGATCAGTGCAAAAGAGAAACCCCAAAATAAGTACGATGATCAAGCCTTCATAGCAAGATTCAAGAATTTCAAGAACAAAAGGAAGTTTGGTTCAAAGAGGAAGACAAATCAAGAGAAAGATATTTCAGAAATACAATGCTTCAACTATCGAAAGTATGGTCACTACAAGAATCATTGTCCTGAGCTAAAGAAAAGGAAGGAGAAACACGAACCATCAGTTGCTAAAGAAAAGGAACCTACAAAGAAGACTAAGAAGGATGAAAGAGACTTCTTCTTCTGAAGGTAACAATACTCTTCTTATTTCTTGTACATATCTTGTTTGCATAGTCTCTATATATATCTTGTATATCTATATCTTAGAAGATAATATGTTCCAAGAAAAACTATACTTATGGAAGAACAACAAGATAAGGACTGTTATCATTATACAAGTCAAATAATACACATGAAAGGATGAAATACATCAAACAAATCATGTGGAAGCTATTACAAGATAAGCCAAAATCAGAATCAATCATGAAGAGACTTAGAAGAAGCAAAGACAGAAAGAAGTTAGCAATCAAGAGAAAATTGGAGAAAGACTTATGATGTTTTGCAGAAGACAATAAGATGGAAGTCTGAACTCTGTTAAACAGAGGGAGCCGATTATATATTGCAGAAGACAATAAGGATGCAGACAGAAGCGTGGACTTTGTTAGACGGAGGGATCCGATTATATGCACTCATACATGAAGCAAGGATTAGGAGGGAGCTCATCCTATGATCCATTGAAGATGATGAAGTATATATCCATGGTAGTAGCCATGAAAGACAGTATGTGTTCACTTCAACCAAAGAAGAAGACTTCTTCAAATAAAAACCTTAAAGTATCCCTAGTTGTCCATCCACATCCGTGATCCTATGATTAAAGAAAGAAATGAAATCTTTAGGGCATGGAATCTATAAGAAACTCCATGGACCCAAGAGATAAAGAAAAACATTAGGAAGAACATGAAGATTCCAAGAAAGAAAGAGAAGCCAGAACAACCAGTCAATAAGAATCACAAGATTACCATCCTGATATGAACTCACTAAAAGCAATCAAGCAGAGGAACTGAATTTTTTTATGAAGAATAGTGTATGTATGCAAGCATTGCAATATCCAGAACTAGAGGTTCTCCCATATGGAGGGAGAAGACTATGACGATTACTTGTTCCAGTAAACCATACATACCTCTACATGAGTCTTTTTATCATCTGCAATATCCATGGGTTGGAGTTCTACATCAGATGAATGCAAAGAATGTTCTCCAGAGAAATTGAACAAAGAGCATATGAAGAGAAACCTCAATACTTTGAGGCATACCAGAAAGAGACCCTTGTATGCAGATAGAAGAAGATAACTTGGTGGAGAACCTCCAGTGCACAACAGAAGCATGGTGAATATTTTCTATAACAAAGATATTGTATCAAGATGATTACTCAAAAGATCAGATCTCATGATGACAGAAGAAGTGCCACATGGATATGTTCCATTTTTCCAACAATGATATACTTTATTGATCAGAGCTACATGAAGCCTTCAAAGAAGACCATTGTCCTAGACTGAAGTACATTTGAAATCAAGAATTACATTATCCATGATGAAGTCCAGAAAGGAGAAAGTGGTTCTCAAATACATATCTCCACAGATGAGCATATAAGCAGACATTTTGATAAATCTTATGTTCAAGATGAAAGAGTTTGTGTACTCAAGATGGAGCTCGTGGAGACGACTTCCTTATTGAAAAAGGAAGAGATGAATCCTAGGTTGGGAGGGAGAACTGATGTATTATTCATTGATGGACAATCATTTTTCAGTTTGAAAAATGGTCTGTGATGAGAAGATTCTTTCCAGTTCGAAAAGTGGATTGAGATTTCTGACGGATAGACATTTTCCAGTTCGGAAAATGGTCCAGATTGTTGATGTACCATAGACAACGACTTCCCATTGTGGTTAAAATGGGTAGTGGTCTAGGGAAGTCTCTATTCTTGAGGGTTACTCAAGAAGACTGGCCCGCCTCGCCAGACAATGATTTCTCATTGTGGTTAACATGAGGAATGGTCTTTTTTGGAGGTTGGTGCAAGACAAACATTTCCTCTTGTGGTTAACATGGGAAATGGTCCGAACAATCATTCCTTAGGGAAAATTCATTCTCTCCAGGTTTCACTTTGTTTAGTGCTAGAGGAATGGCCCAGGGTGGGGAATGGTCTAGGTTCAGCAATCAGGGACATACATTCCTTAGGGCAGACTCATTCTCTCCAGGTTACACTTTGTTTAGTGTCGAAGGAATGGCCTAGGGTGGGGAATAGTCCAGGCTCAGAAATCAGGACAATTATTCTTCCTTGCTTGAGAAGAATAGTCCAGATAGCTCATCATTGATGTTTTACCTTCTAAGGGAAGATGCTCTTCCAAGATCTCACAGATGTGAGTGGAAGAATGGCCCAGATGATTTAGTTTATGTCATAACATTGTTTCTATGCAGGTTGATATCAGATGATTGTTATGAAGACCGTATGTTTCTAGACAATAGATGTATACTATTGTGGTGGATGTGTTCCACTGTTTGATCAAGTATCTGTGTGGTACTTGGTGTGGTAGTGTACCACTGGATGGTAGTTGTGTACTACTATGGATAGACACAATTGTTTTCCATTGAATGATATTGTTATGATTTCCTTGAAGACTATCAGCAGTGTTGAAAATAATTATCAGCCAAATGAATGATGAACAGAGATTTCTAAGACAGAGAATGGTTCAGAAGATTTACTCTTCTAGATTAGAAGAATGTCTCTTATATCACTCCATGGAGTGAGTATCATGTCTAGTTACTCAGATAGAGTATGGTTCCAAGAGATGATGCAACTGATGAAACTGATAGTGCTCATGACATAGTCATGAGACAGTCTATACAACTATATTGATGCTACTAGGTGAATGGTATGTTTGTGCTCAATACCATTACCTATAATACCTCCCTAGCTAGGAGGAAGTGTTGATATTATGGTAGCTTCGGGAGGTATTTACCTCCACGTGTAAACCTGACGAGAACAGGATATTTCGGGAAGCAAGAAGAAACCCTAATGAGTTCGATAATAACCCTAGAAGACTTTTCGGCTGAAGAAGATAACTTGTATTAGGTTATTAGCCTCCAAGAGAAGAAGTCATCCATAAGAAATAATATATACTGAACAGACAGATACTCGGAATGAGAAGTCGGCCCAGGCAGTTAGCTAGAATTACTATAAATACAGCAGGCCAGTCTTCATTCTGGTAGGCAGTCTCAGAATTCCAGAGCATCACTTGTGCGCATTGCAGTGCCCAGTTTTGTGCATAGGTTTGGAGGAGACCTGCCATTGCACCTATTTCAGCTAGTAGATCACGTTTGGCTTGGACTATCTCTTGGTTAGGGTTTGGACTATCTGATCAACTCTTGTTGGTGCGCTATCCTTGGGGAAAGGTGTGCTACCCTTTGTTTGGCTATCTAGCCTAGGGTTTTCTTCCAGAGTGATTCTCTGTCAAGGTTAAGGTGCTCAGAGGGTGGCTTCGGCCTATGGTTGGGTGAAAATAGTGATATTTTCAATGGTAAAATGAGCACATCCATTATATTCTAACACAAAGCAGTCCTTTCGACCCTCCCCATTTATCAATTATATACCCTTCTATCTCCAAAGGGAATTATAAAAGATTTGGCATGGCTTATCCCCAAATTATTGTGGCGAGGAAACTCTAATCACAAAAAATTCCACCTGGTGAACTGGGAGATAGTCACCTTACCCAAAAAAAGTGGGGGACTTTGAATGAAAGACCCCGAAGTCACCAATATATCAATGGGAGCTAAACTTCTCTAGAGGATTGTCATAGGAGAAAATTATTGGTGGAAACTGGCCCTCATCAAAAAGTACAGGATGGGTCAAAGAAAAAGAAGCATGGATAAAACTCAACCCCCCCAAACAAGATCTCAACTTTGAAAATTAATAAGGGTCGCTAATCCTTTTTTCAAATATCATCTATCCTAGATACCGGGAAATGGAAAAATGATTAGAATCTCGCAAGATCCAATCCTAGGGGTGGACCTCAATTCCTGTAAAGCAAAAATCCGAGATCTAAAAAGATGGATGCTTGTTGAACACAAGCGTACCCTCTATGATATTTCAATCTGGAACGAGAATGGCAACTGGAAGGACTGGGATCTGGGGATAGTACCTGAGAACTTAACCAACCAGACCCTCCGTCTGACCTCTCTTATGAAAGGGCTAACCCCCATCCTTAAAACCACTCCAAACAGCTGGGGATGGGGTATAAATGGATACTCAGTAAAAGAAAGATACAACATTCTCCTCTCCACTATGAGAGAACATCGGACCTCAGAAAAATGGAAAAATGTCTGGACACATGATTCCCTCCCCAAAGTTAACTTCTTCATTTGGTCTCTAGTGCATGGGAAAATCCTCACAGGAGAGAATCTTATGAAAAGAGGATTCCACGACCCTTTCATCTGTCCTCCAAATCCCAATCCCAACTTGGGGAATTGGGACAAGTATTATCAGGGGTCCTTCAAGGAAAAACCAGTTATGAAGCACATGTGGAGGGTGGTCCCCAAGTTTTTCTGCTGGCATAGATGGCTGGCTAGAAACAAAAAAAAAAATCAGGGGACTGTGTCTCTCCCTCGAAATGTAGTTGTTAAGGCTAAACTGCTTCTCTCAGAATTTATGAACTCAAAAAACATAAATATAGAAGATCCAACCAAATGGAATGACCGAGAAAAATATTGGATGGAAAGTTTTAATCTTAAGCCATTTCAACATTCGACCAATGTGTTTAGATCGGGTTGGCAGCTTCACAATATCTACAACATAGAACTCTAGATCCAAAAGAAGAAATCCATACTCTAAGTTTTGATGGAGCTTCAAAGGGAAACCCAAGGGAGGCAGGTGCGGGGTGGTTCTCTTTGAACCTGGAGGAAAAAGATCCCTAAGTTACCATTGGAATTTGGGGACGGATAATAACAATAAAGACGAGGCCTAAGCTCTACTAAAATGCATCCAACTCGCCCAGACTCAGCAAATCCGAGAACTAAACGTTCTCGAAGATTCCAAAATTATAATAAGAATGATGGTCCACGAATCTAATCCTCAATATTTGTGCCTAAAGCAAGTAACAGATAGAATAAGGGTGGATTCTCGAGACATTAAGATAACCTTCTATCACATAATGAGATAAAACAACAAAGAAGCAGGAAAAATGGTGAATGCAGCCATTGGGAAAACACTTAGTTCCTTAAGCGTAGACGGTGTGGTAACATTATCCCCCATGTTCTAATTCATCTGACCAAGTATCATTACGAAATAGAAGGGGCTGAAGTAAGGAGGTTCTCCATTGAGGACTTAATCAGAAACCAAGGGCACATGAAAAGGAGAAGGGCTTGCGCTCCTCATGTGGCCAATCCAAGAAGAACGAGGGGGGGGGGACGAGGACCCTGGGGAGATGAGAACTCGTCCAGCCAAGCAGGGGAGAGTTATTGTCAATAAAACGGGTGGGGAGCCTGTTCACAACCACGTGGACCAGGACATCTCTGATCCGAGAAGGTGGCAAGGAAATCTAAGTCACATAGCCTAAGGAGAAGCGGTGGTTAACGACATAAGCAGGGTCATCATGAAACGAAGTGTTAAAAAGAATGGTATTGCATAGCTCATGGGAGAATATGATATCAAGCACCAGACGAGGATGGATGAGGTACAACACACTTGCCTTCTCGATGTCAGCAACGCTTACATGCTCAGGTTCATAGCATATGATGGAACAGTCCGCAAAGAACTACCATCACGCAAGCAGGTTAGCACGCTTTTTCCATTAACGGATTCATGGGAGATCATGGCTTCATCCTTGAGATGGATCATGCTTATAAATCTATATGTTTGGGTAAATCCATCTGTACCTTCCTTTCTGCTGGGTGCCCAGGTTCTATTTATCCATTCCTCTTTGTTTCATATCCCGGTTTTCCTACTCTTTCTCTCCCAATTTAGACACTCTAGTCCTCAACAGCCTCATTCTGACCCCTCCGTCTCAGCCTACTAGGTCCTGTGTCTCCCCCCTATCTTTTCCTTGCCCATATTGTCGTCTTTGATGTCTCTATATATCTCACTAAAGTTCCTCACCTCCTCGCTCAACCTGTGGACTCTGACCCATTTACAATAGATAATCTGAGGAACTTCAAGGCTTGAAGTATCTCCAGATTACAAAACTCGTCTCTTGCTTGGAATATTATCCTTGTCCCCTCTTGTTCACCCGCTAAATATCGACGGCCTCCTACCCAGTCCATGGGCTTCGACCCGCTTCCTGCAGAAAATCCACGAAATTTCTAGGATAGAAGTGTCTTTAGCCCGAAAAGCAATGTAGAAAGGTAAATGAGTTCCAGTAGATTCAGGGAACTGGGTTGAGGATCCACTTGAAGAAGAATGTGGTGGGTGAAACAGAGTTAGATTACAACTTGGAGAAATTGGCGCCAACAGGGCCTTCAAACTGGAAACATTGTCCCAGCATAGGCACATGATAGAAAAGATACAAGATGAGAGCTATGCTCAGTGAAGCCAGATAGAGGACCACCACATGAAAATAGAGACAATGCAAAGAAGATTAGAGAAACTGGAAGGCACACAACAACCTCTAAGAAACTTGAGAGCACAACAAGAAAATTCCAAGAATGCACAGTCAAATTCAGTCAACTAGATCCCAGACTTGAACGAGCCACACCCAGAAAATATGTTGGATTTACAGCATGTCAAACTGGAAAAGGGTAACTAAAATATGGAATATTAATGTTTTGTATTATAATCTGTATCAACAGAATCTACTACCGGATTTATCCGGGGAACTCTACTTTTAGAAAATTTTCTGGGCAAGGGAGATGCATAAAAAATCACTGCTCCAAAAATGCACCTTGTTTTTGTAAAAGACTCTCTCTAAGAGACCATCCTAGAAGGTCTATATGGACCATTTTTTTGTAAATTTGTGGATTCTTCCACACATCTAATATATATTTTACCAGTTTCTGTTAAAAAAAAAAGATCAACTTGGTCGAATGTGTCATTAGGCAAATGTGTGTTCCCTAACAATTTGTTCCTGATGGTCACAATGTGTTCCCGACATAGAGTGATCTGAAGATTCATATTCTCCTCGATCTTAATGGCTACATTGATCTGTGGCTTAACACCCGATTGGTCCTCTATTTAAAGAGCAGGGAGGGTCCTTTTTTTATGATCGATTGTGAGAAACTCTCTTATAAATATCTTTGTAATATTTTTTCTTGTGCATTAATAAATTGTTCCAAGTGGCCACGTTGGTTGGACATTTCCCCGTAGGGGTTTTACCACGTCAAAATATTGGTGTGTTGATATTTGATTTAGTTGTGTAAGCGGTTATTTAAGGTGTTCCTCCTCTGTTGGAATACCTGTGATTTTGAACATGGTATCAGAGTGCATTTGAAGACCCACTCACGTTGTCGATCGATATCATGAAGTTGTGTTGTCTCATCTATTGTTTCTATCATTTATGTAAATTTATGAACTGAGAGGACCATTCCATTGCATCCAGAGTGCTTGTTTCAGTTAAGAAATATTTTGTTTCACTCGAAAAGGTTTCCATTTTCCCAATATATGGTCATTTTAGTCAGATCCGAAGGTATAAAGCTCGAATATGCCCTTCTAATTTTTTTGCAAAGATTTTTTTGTATTTTTTTCGGGTTGCTACTCTTTTCAATCTGTGTATGCTCTTTAACCCATGCCCTGTGCGATCTTGGAAAATCAGAAATATATCATAAAGTGTTTTCATGTCTACACATGCTCTTTATCATGTGCTTTGTGCAATCTCGATAAATCAGAGATAGAGAGAAAACTTTCATTTTATGGGTAAGCTAACCAAGATCTAAGCCTTGTTGTCGTCAAGAATCAAAAATTCTTTCTTGTGTGAAAAGAGTTTTTTTTAGCAGACTCTCCAAGGTCATCCACCACCACCACCCCCAATCTTCCTTCTAAACAATGCAATATGTTTTGCACTAGCTCACTTGGTTAAAAACAATTTTATTAAGTAAGAGGTCTTGAGTTCAAGTATTTTTTTGTTAATTTTTTTTTAAAGTTCATGCATCCATTGTAAATTCTATTTCACTTAAATTATAAAAGTGAAGCTCTATAAGTAACTTTAATATTTTATTTTAAAGTTATTTATTTTGCATGCAACTTTCTTTTATAAAGTAACTTCAATTTAAAAGTGATCCCCGCTTATTCTATAAAAGTGGGTCACTTCATAAACAACTTATTTGTAAAAGTGAGGTTATTATGAGGGATATCATCACATGGAACAAATTCTACCTGCCATGTGGCTCTTTGGTTACCATTTATGTCTTCTTTTAAAAGGGCATAACTTTCACATCTCAAGTCTGTTTTTAGTGTTGTTTTTTTTAAACAACCTATTTTTTTGATATATTTCCATTCATGCCATTAGCTTCATCTTTTACTGCATATTTTAATATGGCATCCCTCAATTATGTTTTTCTTACCAATACCAACTACTTCCAATGGAAATCCCATATGGGGGATTTATTAAGAAGTAAAGGATTGTACTGGATTACCTTGGGAAAATAATAAGAACCCTTTGATGATGACAAGTATTCCAAATGGATTAATAGGAATGAAAAATCCCGTGGAATAATCATAATGTCAATATCTTTTGATTTAAGGTTTCACCTTCAAGGAATTGATGCCCCTAATAAATCTTTGGAAAAACTTGAAGATGTGTTTGGTAAACACAATATTGTTCGAGCTCACCAGTTGGAGAATCAGTGAATGAATTTAAGTCAAAATTATTTTCCTTGCATTGAATATTACTTATATAAGTTCAAAACACTTAGACTTTTGTGTATCGAATGTTGACTAGATCTGTCAAAAGTTAGATTCATATATGTTATTCTTTCTAAGCTTGGTAGTGCATATTTTGTTTTTGTATCTACCTTTTATGCCACCAGAAAAGATATAGGGAGTGCTTATAAAAGACCCTCTCTTGAGTCATTTTTGATGCTCTAATTCAAGAGCAAGATAAACTTTTGCAACTTGGATTGATTAGCACTACAAGTATATACAACAAATCCTTAGTAGTCCAGCAGAAAGATAAATCCAAGAATCCCAGGAAACAACATCCTCACCAGAACAACAAGCAAAACAAGGGTCCCAAACCCTCTCAGCTAGCTTCCTTTCTTAATGATGACAAAGGAGAAAAATCTAAAAGTAAGAACACTGACAGACCTTGCAAATTTTGTGGGAAAGATGGTCATGATGAGTCCAAATGTTTTAAGAAGATGGAAACTTTAGAAGAAACAATGAAGAAGCACAACATCAATATTGATTCTCCTTATTCCTCTTCTTCTCATGGACATGCACTTTATGCTTCTGGTTTCTCCTTTAATGCAAATTCTTCTTCTTCTTCTTCTGATGAGTGGCTTATTGATTTTGGAGAATCTTATAATATGGCTAAGGATAAATCCATATTTTCTGCTCTTAATAAATGTAATGCCAAGAAAATATTTGTTGGTGATGATAGATCTCTTAGTGTTGTAGGGTCCAGAACAATTCAAGTAGATAATGGACATTTTAATGATGTATTATATGTTCCAAGTATTTCCTACAACCTTCTATCAATATATCAAATAACTCATTCAAGTGAAGGTAAAAACGTAGAGTTTTCACCTCACCAAGTTGTAATCAAGGATCTAAAATATCCTCAATATGTTCTTACAACTAGAATGGTTGATAATATTACTAGGTTGTACAAGTTTGACAACTTTGGGTCATCATTTTTTTTTGCTCATAGTGATGACTTGAACAAAATTTGGCATGAGCAGTTTGGTCATCTAAATTATCGCTCATTGTAGAAACTATGTAATCAATAGATGGTAACTGGTCTTCCTCTTGTTTCATGCAGAGATGGTGTTTGTGTCGGTTGTGTTCTCGACAAACATCATCAGGACAGTTTTGGCAAACGTGCCTCTTAGCATGCATCTACCCCTTTGCAATTGTTCACAGTGACTTTTGTGGTCCACTTTCTTCTCCTTTTTCTAGGTCCAAGTATTTCTTAACTTTCGTTGATGAATTTTCTAGATGCATTTGTGTATATTTCTTAAGACTTAAGAGCAGATTTTTTTACAAGTTCTTGGCCTACAAGGCCCTTGTAGAAAAACAATCTAGACATCAACTTCAAAGGTTAAGAACAAATAATGGAGGTGAATATGTGAACAATCAATTTACAAGTTATTGTACTACACATGTCATCCAAATGCAACACATTGTTCCATATACACCATAATAAAATGGTGTTGTTGAGAGAAAGAACCACACATTAAAATAAATGGCTAATTGTATGATCCAATCTAAGGGATTAAGTCTAAAGTATTGGGAGGAAGCCATTAACTGTGAAAACTACGTAGTAAATTGCACCCCCACGAAGGCTCTTAAAAATATAACGCCAGAAGAAGCATGGACTAAACTTAAGCCAGATGTAAGTCACTTCCATGTATTTGGAAATATAGCGCGGGCTCACATTCCTGACGAGAAAAGAAAGCATTGCAGCCTAAAAGTGATAAGTGTATATTTTTTGGTTATTTTGAAGATATCAGAGGTTACAGACTTCTTCAACCACATTGTAATGAAATTATTATTAGAAGAGATGTTAAATTTGATGAAAATATCTTCGCCTGTGAGCCTAATTCGACGTTTGTGCCTTCTTCTCCCTATGATCCATCTTCGGTGTTTGTGCCTTCTTCTATTCCTATTTTAGTTTCTTCTTCAGATGATGATGAGAGTGAGGATGAAAAAACACCTCTTCCTACTCACCTTCCTCCACATGAGTCCATTGAACCTGAACCTGCACTAATACCCTCACTTCCTAGATGGGTACATTGATCTAGGTGGATATTGGTGGCTTCCCACCTGTTCCATATTCCAACTGGCTCATCTGGACAGTTTTCAATTCAACACATTTCTCTGTAATGGGGAAATTTCTTTATAATTGTGGGTTTTGCATTTATGGGGTTGTCCTGAATCCCTACACAATATCCAGGTGGATATTGGTGGCCGCCCACCTATTCCAACTGACTTATTTTGGAAGTTTTCATGACAGTACATCTTTTTGTACTTCCAAGGCCATTTTGGGCTCTAAATAGTGTTTTCTTGGCTTGCCACAGTACTACTGTAGACAAAGTCAAAGTTTGATAAAGATGCCACCATTCTAGTGAGTCTTTCACTCTGTATTTTTACAGTCTCTCTACAATTATTTCATTAATAGAAATCATGTATTGTTGTATCTCTCTGTTTCTGGAAATTTTTATGAGTATTTCATTGTAATATATTTTCTTTTATTTCATTCCGAAAATAATCCAGATCATACATTCAACACGAGAAGAAGTTGGTGATCTTGTTGGTGATCCTTTAGATCAGTGTAGGACACATTCACAGTTCCAACGAGCCTCTTCTCTTTTGGCTCAAGTTTTAGAGACTCGTGATCTAAAGACATTTGCATAAGCTTCAGGTCATCCAGATTGGGATAAAACAATGAATGAAGAGTATCGTTCTTTAATGGAAAATGATACTTTGTATCATGTACCTCTTTCCAAAGGAAGAAAACTTGTCGAATGTAAATGGATATATAGAACTAAGTATGCATCAGATGGAAGTGTTCAAATACAAAGGCTCGGTTAGTTTCCAAAGGATTCTCCCAAGTTGAAGGAATTGACTATAATGAAACATTTTCCCCTGTTTCAAAATGAATTCCATCCACCTTGTTCTAGCCCTTGTAGCCTCACATAAATGGGAGGTCCATCAGATGGATGTCAAATCCGCCTTCTTGTTGTTGATTTTTTTATTTCAGCTCAACCACATTTAGTTTCTTTTCAATTTAGCATGAACTTGAACCATAAACAATGCAACAATACAAGAACTACAATAACCAAGATCACAAGAAAAATAATCATGCATAAGACACAAGAATTTATCCTGGGAAAACCCTTCTCAAACAAGGGAAAAACCCAACAACCCTTTACTATATTTCCAAGAGAAGATCAACCTTTCACCACAAACCTTAGCGCACACAAGAGGGTTCTCTATGACCAAGAAAGCTAGCGCCTAGAAAAGTGTGCACTTCAGCCCTACAAGTATGCATTGAGTGAATGAGATAATGATGAGTGAGTGATCCACAATGGGGATCTAACTCTCTAATAAATACATGACTTAGCTCAATGAATAGATGTGTCTATTGGCACAATAGGGCCGACTTGTACAACTTAATAATATAGTTAATCTTTACACAATATTAATTATCTTTACATAGTGGGGCTGAATTGTACCCTTTACAATAAAAATTAGAGTTTTACAATAGTATTACTCCTTGACATAATAGCAAGGGGTCTCACACACATCCTCTAGTGCTTTGACGCTAGGGACAAGTCCACACATGTGCTCAACCACAAGGGATGTCACTCTCAACAGATTAACTCAACTGACTCCATAGGAGTACAAACTGGAGAGCCATCTCAAGTCGACTCAAATAAGTGCATAGCAGTACAATAGGAGACCATATCAAGTCATGTCAACTCAGTCCAGAGGAGCACAACAAGAGACCAAGACAAGTCCATGTCAACTTAGTCCAGAGGAGTACAACTCACCTATCATATAGGTGTTCTCACAGATCATCTCAACTCATTCCATATGATAACGTTTTGGAGAATGTATCTTGAAGATGCAATCATAAACACTCCCTCTCAGCTAGGGAGGCATTCTCCACCAGATCAAGTCTCTCACGGAAGTACTCGAACTTCATCTTGGAAAGCGGTTTGGTGAAGACATATGCAACTTGCTCATGTGTAGAAAGGTATTGCACATGTACTACTTTACTCTGCACCATATCTCTGATGTAATGGTATTTGATCTCGATGTGTTTCGATTTATCATGAAACATAGGATTCTCTGAGAGCTTCACACAACTATGGTTATCGCAATGGATAACAGTGGAATCCATTTCATGTCCAAATAATTATACAAGGAGCTTGCGAAGCCACACTGCTTCGCATAGTGCCACACATAATGCAATGTACTTTTCTTCTGTGTTACTCAAATCCACAAAATTTTGTTTCCCATTGCACCAGGAAACCATGGCAGATCCCAAAGTAAAACAAAAACCGGAGGTTCTCTTCTGGTCCATTGTGCTCCCTGCCCAATCTGCATCAGCATATCCCTGCAATCTCATGTCTACAATGGAGGCATATCTCAGTCCATAACCAACTGTGCCTGGTAAATATCTCAACACATGCTTCACTGCTATCCAGTGTGTCTATCTCGACTGATTCATAAAATGACTGAGTACACTCACTGCATAGCATATATTAGTTTTGGTGTTAACCAGATACATCAATGATCCAATCAGCTGTCTGTAAAGATGTGGATCAATCTCGCCTGAATCAGAAGAAGTATCGCTCAGTTTCTTCAGATTCATCACCATCGGTGTAGGCATGGGTTTGCAATTTGTCATGCCGAATTTATTCAATACCTCAATTGTGTATTTCCACTGACTTAGAATAATTTCATCAGTCCTCTGCCACACTTCTATTCCAAAGAAGTAGTGCATCATACCAAGGTCCTTCATCTCGAATTTAGAAGCTAATGCACGCTTGCATTCAACAATAAGTCTTTCTGAACTAGTGAGGAATAATTCACCAACATATAGGACCAACATTAGGCACTCATCACCAACAATGTTGTAGTATAGGTTTGGATCAACAACACTCTTGCTGAAGCCCAAACTCATCAAGTATCCATCAATCTTCGCATACCATGCACGAGGTTCCTGCATTAGTCCATACAGGGCTTTCTTCAACCTACATACATGAGACTCCTTCTCATGTATCACGAATCCATCTGGCTGCTTGATGAAAAATTCTTCCTCGATCTCTCCATTGAGAAAGGATGTCTTCACATCCATCTGATGTATTCTCCAACCCATGGATACGACAAGGGAAATACTTGTACGTATGGAAGTGTATCGGTAAACATGAGAAAATGTCTCCCCATAATCTATTCTCTCCACCTGAGAGAATCCTGTAGCCAAAAATCTCACTTTGTACTTCTCGACACTTCCATCAATTGCATGTTTGATCTTATAGATCCACTTGGAAGTCACTAGAGACTTCCCTTTTGGTCTCGGAAAAATATCCCACACATCATTCTTCATGATGGAATGATACTCTTCGGTCATGGAATATTTCCAAACCTACTGACCTACTGCTTCTCGATGACAAGAAGGCTCAGTATCAATGATGTGGCTCATAGCTGAAACATAACTAAAAAATTGTTGTGGTCTCTTGCTCTCTCGGAATGTACCACGAGAAGTTGCATGTCCCTCTACCTGTTGTAGAGTTTGTCGAGCCCATGCATACCTCTTCTGGCCTACTTTAAAGTCTCTAGAAACATCTAACGAGGGATGTAGATCCGGTATGCCTTCGAAGATTCATTATACCCCACAAATGTACCCTTTATGCTTGAAGGATCTAGCTTGGTCCTCTTTTCTTTTGGTACATGAATGTATATTGGACACCTAAATATCCTGAAGTGTCCAACCTCAGGCTTCACTCTAGTGAAAGCTTCTTCGGGGATCATGTTCTTCAAAATCTTATGAGGACTCCTATTTTGAACGTATACAACTGTCATGGATGCCTCTACCCACATATTCATAGGTAGATTATGATCATGTATCATTTCTTTGGATGCCTTAACAATGGATCTGTTCTTCCTCTCTGCAACCCCATTCTGCTGAGGGTTATAAGGAATGGTGTACTCCCTCTTGATCCCTACCTCAATACAAAAATCACTGAAATCCTTGGAGTTGTACTCTCCTCCATTATTTTATCTCAACACTTTGATATTCCTTCTAGTCAGGCTCTCAACTTGATCTCTAAACTCTTGAACTCTCACAAGGACTCCATCCCTGGTATTCAAAAAGTAAATCCAAGTCTTCCAAGAGTGATCATCAATGAAGAGCACATAGTACAAGTATCCACTCAAGGAAGCAACATATATAGGTCCACAATGTTTTTTATATCCCCTTGGATCTGTTGTCACTGCTTGGAAAGGACACCTTTCCATTCTTTCCAAGAGAACAACCTATGAAAATGCCATCATGCTCAATATATCTCTCTGGAAGACCTGTCATCATCTTCCCCAGACTGGGAAAGGCTCTATAATGTAAGTGAGCAAGTCTCTTATGCCATAGCTCGTTCAAGTTGATAGTATCATGTAATAAGGCTTGGACTGGTCGGACAATCAATCTGTAAAATCTTTTTTCTTGAACACCAATCACCCAGGCATAATCCATGTGTGAGTTCTTATGCCATGCAAGAAATTTTCCTTCAGAGAAAATAACCTTGTATCATTTATCCTCTAAGGCAGAAAGAGAGACACATTTTCTTTTCATCCCACGTACATATAATACCTCACTTAATTGAAGAGGTATGTCAGAAGCTAGTTGGAAGGAAGAAGAGCCAACTCCCTTCATAGTATATCTGGCATTATCACCAAGTACAACATGTAGACGAGACTCTTTCTCTATAAAATATGTAATATGTTCTTTGTATCCAGTCACCTGTCTGGAAGCATCATTGTCAGTCAACCAAATATCACTATCAGTAGGAACCGTACCTGAGAGTGAGGAAATGAAGAAGAACGCTTCATCTTTTATGTCTTCATCCCTCTGAGGTGGTTCTGAATCAACATTGGCAGTGGAGGCATGTTGTCTTCCTTTCTTCCTGGTAGGAAAATTTCTCGCAACGTGTCCATACTTGTGACATATGAAACATTGAATCTTTGATATGTATTTTCTTTGTTCATGACCTGGAGCTGTTGAATTTTTCTTGTCATTGAATGTTTTTCTGAAACTTCTTCTATTTTTTTTGCCTCTCTTTGCATGAGAATAAAGTGTTTGATTATCATGATGGGAGTCTTGAATGCATCTAGCTATAAGTTTGGTTTCCTCATGAGTGCATTCTGCCCATAGACGATCAAATTGAGGTAAATCTACTCTTCCACTGATACTTTGAATGAATGGTTCCCAATGGCTTGGAAGAGCATTGAGAGTAATCATGAAAAGCTCCCTGTCTATTATGATTTCTCCAATGGCACGTAACTGATCTCTGATCTCTAAAATCTTCATGAAGAATGTAGAAATGGTGTCATCTTTCGTCATCTTGAGATTTTGAAGTTGGTGTTTCAATGTAAGAGATTTGTTAGTGTTGTTTCTCTCAAACATTTTCTTCAACACGTCAAAGAGTAAGACTATTGTAAAACCCTAATTTGTATTGTGAAGGGTACAAGTTGGCCCCACTATGTAAAGATAATTAATATTGTGTAAAGATTAATTATATTATTAAGTTGTACAAGTCAACCCTATTGTGCCAATAGACACATCTATTCATTGAGCTAAGTCATGTATTTATTAGTGTGCATTGGATTGAAATGTGAATTGCATGTGTCTTGACTAAACATAAAAGTTCTTAATCAATTAAGAGGATGAGAATATTCATTTCCTAAGTATATTGAATTTCTCACATTTAGTTGATCCAAGTAGGTTGAGTTTCTTGTGTTTGCTTGGTCCAAGATTTGATTCCATTTTTATTCTTGGATCCAAGGTGGCATATGAAGACTATAGTTATGACTTGTGCTTAATACCCCTATAATAATTGGAGGTGTTGCAAAAGAACATATCATAATGTGCCTTAAACTAATATGGAGGGGGAAGGTGTTGCAAGCAAATGATAGTGAGGGAGTTGATTTTTTATCAGATCTTAGAAGAACCACATATTGCCTTCCATTTAATCCATTTAATTTCTCGACTATCTCCTCTTTTCAAGATAATTTGTAGTCCTATCAAGATCCTCCCTTCTCTCTTGCTTCTTTCAAAAAATTTAAGTCCTTATGTTGTTCTTTTTCATTCCTTTCCAATTATTTTTGTTACTCTTTTTCTTGCCTTCCCCTTTCTCTTTAAATACTTTCTTACTTTTGTTCGTTTCCAACAATCCTTGTAGAGCTAAACATACTCACAACTAGGGATTTCAACCTACATATAGTTTGTAATCAACATCAACAAGTCTATGCCTACATTGCTTACCTCCTCCAAGGTTTATAAATCTATGTGGCTACCATGGACATTGAAAATTAATAAGTTTGTTTTAATAATTGTTTGTTTAAGTGAGACACCACTAGATATACAAGTAGAAAAATGGTAAAGTCAATTCTTAAACAACTCTTTAGTTATCCATGCATTAGAATGTGTAACCATGCTTGCTCCTTGCTCACAATTTCTAATATCGTTCCTCATATTTTTCTTCCCATTGAACAAATAGAACCCAAGGATTGATAGACTAATTGCATTTAGACATCACAATATAGTTATCAACGCTCTACTCTTAGGGATCAATTTCAGAACTTTCTTTCTCTTTGAAATTACTTGCATTCCATAATTCCTTCCAACATGTAAATAGGTCTCATCACAATTCCATATATATTTTGTGGACAATATGAATGTTCCTCATATGCCTTAGAAATATTTTCATAGAACTTGGCCATAACTATAAGGCATAAATTCATAGCTCTATAAATATCTAGGCCTTTTGTTGTTCGTAATAAAATATCTAGATGCATTTCTTGAATCTTATCCACCATGATTTCCAAAGAACCCCATCTTTAAGTGGATTTGACCTTGACTATAAAATTTGAGCAACAGTGGCCTTTAGTTGTATCAACTCTAGCTCATGGCCCATTTTAACTATCTCCTTACACCAAACAACTATTTCTTCCACCTTTTTCTTAATTAACACTATAACAAGCCCTTTCCTCTTCTTATGTGGAGAACATTTAGTCAATAATGGAGTGACATTAGTGCAATCCCATACTTTCTCCTAGTTTCTCTTACCGAGTATCCATTGAGTTCAACATTGTTAATTGCCTTCATCATATCCTCTTTTGTCCAACCTCTGACATTTTATATTTTCTTACTTGAAATTGCACCTTGGACTATAATTGGTGGAGGAGAAACACCTTCAACATCTACATCATTATTCTCTTCAACCTTTGCATGATTGTGCTATTCAACATCAACATAATTTAGCCCCTCATCTAAGGTAGAATGTTGTATCTTGGAACCCCTTGATATAGGCCTTCTTACCCTCTTTATATGAGATACAACATCCACTTTTTGCCATCACTAAAAAAACCATTAAACATATAAACAATGTAGAATAAAAGAGGTTGATACAATGTAGAGCAATAAGGAAATGAAAACATATGTGACAATAAACAAAACCTAAAAGCAAGGTATTTTATGGAATAGTGTCAATATCTAGAGTGAATATCATTGTGAGGAAGAGTTGGTAGTGATATAGAGAGTGGTGTTAATTTATGAGTTCTAGAAATGGTGCTTCCATGAAGGATACATTAGATTTATAGTACACTACTAGAAAATTTGTTTGATGAATGGTCATTGGCATGGGTTGCATACTTGAATTATAAGATTTGTGACTAAGATTTATTTGATTATGATTTAATGGCTTTGTGTAACGTACCCAACCACCAATAGGCTGGGTCACACCGACCTTAGAAATTCCACCAAGAACACTATGAAACTAATGTGTAACATACCCGATACAACAAATACCAAAACAATTTGCATGGATATTGATATGAAATGTACCCATTGCATGAGTACTTCTAGATTCTCCCTATTAAACTAATTAAAAAAAATTGGTCCACTCTTTAAAATCAAGAAACATGGATTCAACACATGGAATTAACATGAACTTGCTTAACTATCCAAGAAAGGAACAACATGCCATGCACATCAAATAATCAACAAATATACACATAGAAATACAACTCGGAGATAAATAAATACATAACAGAAATATACATATGCAAGAAAACTCAGAGAGTGTTTATCATGAATTTAACCATTCACTAACTGGCTGCAGACCAAGGGCGTTCCTCCCAACCATAGACACTATTGTTCCACATCTCAATAGCAGGTCACCCCTGAGCCAGGGCTATGAATCCACAAGGACGGTTCCTAGGCCGAATCTACACACATTAGATAGTTAACATGCTCTCAGGTTTTCCCAACCACACAACAATCCTAATCTCCAACTCTCTTCCCCTTCATCCCGCACAACCCAAAGAAATGAACCCCTTTCTCTGCAATGTAGTCCCCTTGGTTATTCCAATTTCTTTCTAGGGCTCCGGTGCTACTAGTTAGGAAATATCAATGTTGGAAACTCCAAGGATTCTCATTTGTGGACAATTCTTTCATAATTGTCATCAATATCATGCACACAAGCATTCATCCCCTCCTGGAATGATCAGTAATTCCTCATTGAAACCATCTAGCAATGGCTCTCTACCTTCAACCATTCATTTCCATGCCCAAACCAAGAGTACACGAATGAGCAAGAGTGAATGAGGAATTCCCCAAACGAATGAGTGGATGAATTATTAACCCCCAAACAACCTAAAAGAGGGTTTATATAATTACAAGAACCAAGAACCACATTGCCTCCCCATGAAGCTTATATAACCACTTTCCCCTATAAAACCAAGATGGGTGAATAAAATAATAATAAAAGACTTAGCCCCTTTAGCCCCCTCTCTCATGGAATTATAGCCCCCTATCTCTTTCCTTTGTTCGTCTTGCAGCCAACGATGTATTTTTATCATTATATATAGAAGTAATACATTCATAGGCACTCCAACCTTTCAACTTTTACCTGCTCACCAGCCTAATTCACATTTTCATAATACATTCTAGTTCATAGGGATCAAAACCGGGGGTGTTACACTTTGAATTGCTCACCGTTGATATCCTTGTACTTCTAAGATGCTAGATGGTCTCGAGGGATTGATTTGATGAATTTAATCAATTACAGTTCTCTACATTATAGGTTGCATACTTAAGGTTGGGTTGTTGAACACATTAGAAGGTGATACTTACAATAAATGTTTGAGAAAATGTGAGGGTGGACATCAACGATGAGATCTATATGGGCTTGATTTAGACATACAA